>JARFYF010000067.1:1293122-1304091 GCA_030265395.1 Rhina ancylostomus
ATCAGCCACCCTGCACATAACTCCCCTCTGTCTCCTCTCACCTCCACAATATTGCATGGGAACTTTCTCACAGAGGGGGATGAACCTCTCCAATCCTTTATGTTGGAGGGCTGTGGAGGCTAGATCATTGGGGCTGTTTAAAGATGAATGGTCGGGGAATTGATGGCTACAGGGAACTGGTGCAAAAGGCATAAATCCTGGGGCAGATCACCCATGATCAGATTGAATCTTGAGTCAGAGCTGAGGGGCCAAGTACGCTACTCCTGCTCCTATTTTCCTGTGTTCTGACATTACAAAGGACGGAGCTATTCTTCCACCCTCAGTTACTGAGGCTGATGTACAGCAGAATATTGGAGGTCCTTCAATGGCCAATGCAAGACTGCTAGCTACAAAGTTGGAGGTGCCATCCTTTGGATGAGATTTCAACTGAAGGTTTGTCTGTCCTTCCACAAGGGGAGCAGATCCCATAGACTCATTAATTTCTCAATCAGCTTCAGGGTAACACATCATCTGCTCATTAGCATTGTGGTTTCTTACTGTGGCGAGATGATGGTGTTTGTTACATTACAACAGTGCCCACACTCTTCAATCGGAAAGCACTGGCGTTGGGGCACCTGAGATGGTGAAAGGTGCTAAGTAAATGCATGACTTTCCTTCTTTGAGCCAAGTCTCTCTGTTCCTTCAATTTCTTAAAAATTCTGACAAAACATTTTATTCTCCTGAACCTCAGAGATCTTCTCCTTTACTGAAGCTTTTTTTTTGTTTTGCTTTCTGAATTTGTTTATTAAATGTGAAAAATTTGGAAAAGGAAGTTCATAGAAAGATCTCGGTCATTTGCTTTGTGCATCCACCATTGGAGCGGTTTAATTGTTGAACTCCTAGTTATCTTGTCAGAGAAAGTATTAAACACACATTATAAATGTGCATTGAGAGCAACATCTGCCTGAGCAGTAACCATGGGTAACCACAGCTCCCTTATCATTGGCTAAATATATACATTTAAATACATTCATAGCTACAAATTCCATAAATAAATTATTAAAAGGGAGCACTTTTAGAGCATTGACTGAGAGATTCGATACTTTATGGAGAAAAATATATATCGTCTTGTCAGGAAGTAGCTAGAGAGAATGATGAGAGAGATAGGAAGATACGTAGTGAGCTAGATAGAGATTAAAAAATAGACGTATGGATAAATACATAGCAGATTGATAAACAGATCGATACTGTAGCTACAGTGACATCCCAGCAATAACCAACACTGAAGGGCAGTTCCTGGGCCAAGGTTGGGCAGCACTGAGGGAGGCCCCAAGTGCCCAGACCCACACCAGGGCACCACTGAGTGAGTGCCCAGACCCACACCAGGGCACCACCGAGCGAGTGCCCAGACCCACACCAGGGCACCACCGAGCGAGTGCCCAGACATCCCTGCCACCGCACGTCACTTACATTTGTTATCATCCCATTGACTGCACATTGGTGACTACAGTACAACCCTGTGAGGTTCTGCATGTTCAACCATGGATGTCTGCAGGCTTCCTGTCCACACAGGTCTGTTCTCCACTCTCTCCTTATATCTGCTAATATTTACTTCTTTGTCTCACGGTTAACATTAGTTCTGTGGAGACCTTGTGACAGTTTACTATTTAAATGCAAGTTGCTTAGAAGTTTATAGCACTCTCTATTTACCTGTCTGTCCATTCATCTATCTACCTTCATATTATTAGTCTATTTGTCTATCATTGTTATCTCTCTATCCACCTGATTACCGATCCAACTATCCATCTTTAGAACATAGACCAGTACAGCACTGGAACAGGCCCTTCAGCCCACCAAGTCTGTGCTGACTATGATACCAATCCAACAAATCCCATCTTCCTGCAGATGATCCACATCTTCCATTCCCTGCGTGTTCATGTATCTGTCTGAATGCCTCCTAAGGAACACTATCATATCAGCTTCTACCACCACCCCTGACAGCCCATTCCAGGCACCCACCACTCTCTGCCAGAGGAGGTAGTGGAGTTCGATACAGAGGTGTTTGGACAGATACTTGAACAAGGAAGGTGCAGAGGGATACAGGCCTAATGCGAGAAAATGGGATTTGTGTAGATGGACACCATGGTCAGCATGGACAAGACGGGCCGAAGGATCTTTTTCTGTACTGAAGGATTCTATGATTCTGGGAATACAAATGAGGGAAGAGGCAGGTTCAGTAGAGAGCAGAGCTTCTTTGAAAATCCACAACTAATTTAAAACAGCAGAGCGTCAAAGTTCAAGAGGCTGATGAGTTGTCAATTGGAAAATTGTGGGTCAGCCGTGATTCCAGCCAATAATCTGATCAGGACCAGATAACATCATAGATCGAGGTGCACTGGTCAGTCTGTACATAACTGGCTGCAGCAGCAGGGAACTGATTAGTGATTGTGCTTTCCCTTTGGTTGACCCCCACCTGGTGCCCACACCCTTCTCCCACCTCCTTCCCCCACTGCTCACTCTGAAGCCAATGATTCCATTCAATATATCGTCCCTGTAACCCTGGGTGAAACACTTTGCCTTTTCTTTCAGTGGGTTTGAGGAGGACTTGCTTCCACTCTGGTTCTATGGGTCCAGAAGGCAACTTGGAGAACATGGGATCTTCCAGAGGTGGGGGAGGAGGTGCCTGATAGGTCAGGAGAGGTGGTTTCTGACACGTGAAGCTGCTGCACTCCCCACTCACCTGGAGCCTTGTAACTTCCAGGCAGGGACAAGAGAAGGTGATTAAAAACCCATCAGTGTTTGGGAGGAGGTGGAAACCTGAAACATTCCTCTGTGAAGATAAAACAAAACTGCAGATGCTGGAAATCTGAAATAAAAACAGAAACTGTTGGAAACATTCCATGGGTCAGGCAGTGTCTGTGGAGAGAGAGAGAGAGAGAGAGAGAGAGAGAGAGAGAGAGAGAGAGAGAGAGAGAGAGAGAGAGAGAGAGAGAGAGAGACAGAGCTAACATTTCAGGTCAAAGTCTTTGCCTGAACTGCAATTCTGAGGAAGGCCTTTGACCTGAAATATTGACCCTGTTTTTTCTACCACAGGTGCTGCCTGACCTGCTGTGTATTTCCAGAATATTCTTTTGCAATTGAAAATTACTGAGGGTGGGGAGGTGAAGGGGGCCTGATGAATTTTGTGACCTAGGAGCATAATGAATGAAAGGTCTTGGATGAAGGTTTGTGAACAAATGAGAGTTTCACCATTCAGGACTTGGGAGTGATTTGCTTAAGGTCTGAAAGATGAAGAACAAGATAGACTGTGTTTGAGTTGTTCCAAATAAACAGACTCAGGAGGACCACTAGGCTTGGATAGGATCTACCAATTGTTTTATGTTTACAACTTACATGTCCTATCAAGAGAAACTAATCACTTGGGTCTGTACTCTTTGGAGTTTAGAAAAATGAGGGGTGACCTTATTGAAACAAATAAGATTCTGAAGGACAATGACAGGGTAGATGCTGAGTTGTTTCCACTGGTGGGAGACTCAGGGCAACAGAGTTACAACAATAGGGGTGGTCATTTAAATTTCTTTTACAGTTGTGAAGTAGCTTGCCTTCATCATAGTCCCTCTGCTTTTGCCTCTGTCTTTGCAATGAGATGTTGACCTGAGGCTCTGCCTGCTCTCACAGAAGGAAAAGATATCGTGAGCACTGTTTGAAGAAGAACAGGTCAGTGAACTGCCCAATATTTGTTCAAGAAGTATTATCACTAGAAACATTTTCATTTGCAGAGGGTGATGAATCTCTGTAAACCCCTGCCCCAGAGGGTTGTGGAGGCCAAATCATTAGAAATGCTCAATATGGACATAGATAATTTCTGGGACCCTTCTGGTTGCACCTCTCTCAAAACTCCCTTCGCCCCCGAGTAGGGTATCCTAGACATCTCCCCATCGGTTCCGGTGAGCCGTTGGGCACGGCGGCAGTGGGGAATGGCAGAGGAGGAGCTGAGACAGGTGTAGATCAGCCATGACTGTATCGAGTAGTGGGCAGGCTTGACAAGCCTGCTGACTGAATCCTGCTCTGGCTTTTTTTGTTCTTGTGTCCTGATCTATGAAGTTCCTCCTTCCTCCAGGGACCTGTGGGACCTCCAGTCTTGGTTTCTGTAGACATCTGCTCAGATATAACACTAAAACCCGACCCAACCTGACCACGGCCAAACCCAAACCCTAACCCAACCTGAACCTGAACATTTATAATTTGTTCCATTTCTAACCCCACTGAACCCATCCACCCTGTAACTACAACAACCCTGCATGTGTTATTTGTATCTGGTACTGCTGAGAAACACACCCCCCACTTGGATAAAATATTGAAGCAGAACAAAATGCTGTTTTTTGGAACGTATACCCAAACCACTCCAGCAGGAAGATTGGGTTAATTCAAGCTCAGGTCAAGAGACCAGAGTTCTGTCCACCTCAAAGGCCCATTAATGCGGCCTTGGGTTTCATTCTAGTGCCTAGTGCCCAGTCGCTGGGTGTGGTAGGGAACCTATAGCTCATGGAGCACCAAACATTGCCAATGGATGGAAGAGAGGCTTTTCTCCTCCCTGATCCCATTGTTGTGACCAAGCCTTTCCTTGGATTCCCATCGTACGTACCGATCATTTTCTCTGTGCTCTAAATCCACCCTTTCATTAATTTGCAGTGGGTTTCTTCTGTCTGCTTACAATGTGGATTGGAGTTACTATTCTGGTAACACTGATGAACCTATTTGATGACAAAGCACTATCCTGGGTTCTAAAATTAACATTCTCACTCTCTAACATAACTATAACATATTCACATCTCACTGTTATCTCTATTAGACGGCATCCAATTGGTAAAGTGCAAAATGCTTATTTATATTTCACAGGAGGGATGACTTCCCATTTCCCCGGGGTGCAATGCCAGTGACTCTCACCAGACACATTTAAATAGATTTTTCACACTGGTTAGTACACTTACTATTCATACCAGAATGGTGTAGCAAAGTTAATTAACCATAACTGCACCAGCAGGGAGCAGAAATCCAACTTTGTACTCCCAAAGGCATCGAGACAAAATCACTTCATGCTGACACTGACTTTCGTGGGCTAAAAATAAAGACGACTTCAATTCCCACTCCGGACCCCCGTCATAAATCTATGCATTTGGCAATGAAATTAGCTCAGACAGCTGCGAAGTAGTTTGCTTTCATCACAGTCCCTCGGTTATTTACTTTCTGTCTTTGTCTCCAGCTTTGCAACGAGATGTTGAACCGAGGTTCCGCCTGCTCTCTTAGAAGAAAAAGATATCATAAGCACTGTTTGAAGAAGAACAGTCTGACGTGTGCTCTGCTAATATTAGCATCCATTTGAAATTCATTCCTCGGGAAGACTAGGATACAAAACCAAGAATGTACTCTTGAAGCTTCATGAGGTGTTGGTCAGACTGCACTCGGAGCAGTTTTGGGCCCCGTACCTAAGGAAGGATGTGCTGGCCCTGGAGCGGGTCCAGAGGAGGTTTGCAAGAATGATCCCGGGAATGAAAGGGTTAATGTATGAGGAGCGTTTGATGTCTCTGGGCCTGTCCTTGATGGAGGTCAGAAGGATTGAGAGGGGATCTCATTGAAACCTATCGAAACCTATTGAAAGGCCTGGATAGAGTGGACGCAGAGAGGATGTTTCCCTCAGTTGGAGAGTCCAGGATCCGAGGCCACAGCCTCAGGATAAAGGGACGTCCCTTTAACACTGAGATGAGGGGGAATTTCTTCAGTCAGAGGGCGGTGAATCTGTGGACTTCGTTTCCACAGCTGTGGAGGCCAAGTCACTAGGTGCATTTAAGGCCGAGGTTGACAGGTTCTTGATTGGTAAAGGGGTTAAAGGTTAAGGGGAGAAGGAGGGAAAATGGAGTTGAAGAAAGATCAAATGGTGGAGCAGACGATGGGCCAAGTGGCCTAATTCTGCTGTTAAATCTTATGGTCTAATATTTGTTCAAGAACTGTCATCACTTCAAAACAATGGGAGCTTGCTGTGTGTTCATTAACTGTCTTGTCTCCTTCATTCCAATGCAGGCTAAACTTCGAAAATATTTCACAGGCTTATAACTCTTGGGGCTTCCTAAATTTGGGGTTTCTTAAATTCCTGGGCGTTAACATATTGGACGACCTGTCCTGGGCCCAGCAGGTACATACAATCACAAGGATGGCACACCAGCATCTTGACTTTCTCAGGAGGATAAGAAGGTCTCACTTGTCACTGAACACTCTACCACACTTCCACAGATGTACCGTTGAAAGTATCCTGACCGGTTGCATCACGATCTGGTACGGCAATTCGAATGTGCAGGAATATAAGAAGCTGCAGAGAGTAGTGGACTCAGCCCAATAAATCACGGGCACATCCCTCCCCACTATCGGGAGTATCTACAGGAGGCGCTGCCCCAAGAAGGCAACATCCATCATCAAAGATCCCCACCGTCCGGGCTATGCCATCTTCTCGCAGCTCCCATTGGGCAGAAGGTACAGAAGCTCGAAGTCCCACACCACCAGGTTTGGGAACAGCTACTTCCCTTCAACCATTTGGTTCCTGAACCAACCGGCACAACCCTAATCACTACAGTTTAGCAACACTGTGGCCACTTTGATCATTTTGCATTAAAATAGATTTTTTTGTTTTAATTGTGTCCTTTCTTGTAAAAATTGTGTAATTGATGTTTAATTTATGTTTTTCCTGTGAGTGCTGTTTCTCTGATGCTCTGTGCCTGTGATGCTGCAATACGCTTTTCATTGCACCTGTGCACACGTGGACTGGTGCATGTGACAATAAACTCGACCTTGACTTTGAGATGAAAGCCTTTATGGAAATTCCAGTCCTTTTCCCATTACGTCCTGTTCTATTTCAACCGGAGCTTCTCTGACACTAGTCACAAGAAAAGACCTGGTCTGAAATGCCAGATATTCCTACACACCACAGATCAGCACTGTACTGCAGTGGGTAGTACTGCTGCCTCACAGCACCAGAGACTCTGATTCAGTCCTGATCTCCTGGTGTGGAGTTCGCACATTCTCCCTGTAACCACGTGGGCTCCCCCCAGGTGCTCCGGTTTCCTCCTGCATCCCAGATTGGTGGGTGAATTGGTCACTGTAGAATTGTAGAGTCACAGAGAGATACAGCAAGGAAACAGGCCCTTCAGCCCATTGAATCCATGTTGACCATCAACTACCCTTTAACACTAATCCTGCAACAATCCCATTTTTATTCTCCTCACTTTCCCATTAACTGCCCCAGGGTCCACCACTCACCAATACATTGGGGACGATTTACAGCAGCCAATTAACCCATCAATCCTCACATGTCTGGGACGTGGGAGGAAATTGGGGGGAAACCCAGGCGGTCACAGGGAGAATATGCAAACTCCACATGGACTGCAGCCAAGGTCAGGATTGAACTTGGGTCCCTGGTGCTGTAAGTCTGTGGCTCTACCCACTGAGCCACTGTGTCGGTTTTAATGCCCCTGTAAATTGCCCCTGATGTAGGTGGGTAGTAACAATGATGGGGAGAATAGGTTACAGGGGAAATTAGTAGGGGAATGGGATTGCTCTGTGAGCCAGCATAGACCTTGATGGGCTAAATGGCCTCCTCTTATGTCTTAAGCAAATGTGAACCTTGCAGAGGCAGTTAATACTCGACCCTCATATACATGTGGCACTGGATACAGTAACGTACAGGGTATACAAACAGTACCTTGACAGAGATATCAATTAGGTTATTATGTAGGTAAATACTCGATGACAAAATGTTAAAATTAGACACAGATTGGAAGCAAATCGATTTATAGGTAAATGTTTAGTGAGATCAGTAGAAATAACTGAATAGTTGTTAGAAATAGACACAGAGAGCAACAGGTAGATGGACAGAAGGGGTTTCTATTTACCTTCGTTATTTTAGTGAAACTTTCCACCCTTCATTGTAAAGACTTGCTTGATTCCTTCCAGTCCTGAGTTAATTCAGTTGCCAGTGAATGTGAGTGTGCATGCTCCCTCAGCTGTGGCATTTCCCACTCATGAAATCCGTCACCTGAGGCATCTGTCTTGGGAAGAGCTCAGTGTGGATGCATGTTAATGAAACAGCCTAAACATACTGTGGGCAGCTCGTGTGTTGAATGACAAATGGGACTCAAACCAGTCAGAACCCAACGTTGTGAGAAGATTGGGAGTTGAGGAGACAACACCTCGTCCATATACCCACAGGCACTTTCGGTTCCATTTTCAGGATGGTTCAAGGCTGAGGAATTGGCTCAGGCTGGGGTTGAAGCAACAACTACATCCCAGCACCTGAAGACAGAGGTGTCGGTACTGCATGAGGTTAGTCTGCCAGGATTTCAGGTGCCAACTCTGAGTGGTGTGACCACCTTTACAAAATGGTGCAGCATTTTGTGGTGGAGCAGTGGAACCGGGGTGTTTGTGGTGATGTGTGGGGGCACATTCTCAGCAAAGGCTTGAGCAAACCTGAACCAACTCCCCCAAAAGCTGAAGGACAAAACTACTACAGACACTGGAAAGATAAATTCCCTTTGTTTCCGCCCACCTTCCCTGCCACCTGGACCAACCTGTTTCTCTTTCTCTCAGATCTGGTGCAGGGTTCCTGGCCCGCCACATAAACTGTTTCACCTTCCACAGTTGCTGCCTGACCTGCTGAGTTTGTCCAGCATTTTCCATTTTCTGTTTCTATGTCATATTGACTCAGTTTTTATTGTTCTACATGAACCACAACCTTGCCGTTAACGGTATACAACTGTTTCATGAATGGGAAATACCACAGCTATGGGAGCATTTGGAGCAGGACCTTTGAAAAGAGGTGAGTCTCTGTGCCTGAGCTGGTGAGTTTCACCTTGCAACAGTCTAAACGAGGCACATTTATAAATTGTTACCAGTTGATTGGTCGATTAACAGCAGCAAATAGAGTTAAGGCTGGTATAAGAAGAGTGGCCATTGTGTGAGCAGGCCAGGGTTGGAGTGGGGAGCTCAGGTGGTCTCTGTGAGGAGAGGTGAAGGGATGTCTCTGGTAAATTCCTTTCTTTGCTGTGGTGTATCCTTCAGTGGTGGGACAGAGCAGTGAGAACGGCTCCAGGCTCAGTGGGGTGTTCATCTTGTGAGATGTGGGAGTTCTAGGAGACCTCCAGTCTCCCTGATAACTATGTCTGCATGAGGCGCATCCAGCTGCAGCTCCTTGCAGATGGTGTTAGGGAACTGGAGCTGCAGCTGGGTGACCTTTTGCTCCTACAGGGTAATGAGGAGTTCATAGATAAAAGCTACAGGGAGGCAGTCACTCTGAAGCTGTAGGATGCAGGTATCTGGGTGACTGTTGGGAGAAGGATTGAGAATAGGCAGGTAGTGCAGAGTACCCCTGTGGCTGTTCCCCTCAACAGGTATCCTTTGGATATTGTGGGTGGGGGGGATGACCTACTGGGGAAAGCCTCAGTGACCAGGTCTCTGGCACTGAGCCAGGTTGGGTGGTGCAGAAGGGAAGGGGGGAGAAGAGGGTGGTAGTGATAGGGGATTCCATAGTAAGGGGGGCAGACAGGAGATTCTGTGGACATGAGAGAGACTCCCAGATGGTATGTTGCCTCCTGGGTGCCATGGTCATGGACCTGTCGGATCAGGTCCACAGCATTCTGAAGGGGGAGAGTGAACAGTCAGTGGTCATGGTACATATTGGTACCAATGACATGGGTAGGGAAAGAGATGAGGTCCTGAAGAGGGAATAGAGGGTGCTAGGTAGGAAGGTGAAAAGTAGGACCTCAAGGATAGTAATCTCTGGATTGCTGCCTGTGTCACATGCCAGTGAGGTAAGAACAGGATGATTAGGCAGATGAATGCATGACTGAGGAACTGGGGCAGGCTTTCAGATTTGTTGATAACTGAGATCCCTTCTGGGGAAGGTACGACCTGTACAAAAAGGATGGGTTAAACCTGAACTGGAGGGGGACCAATATTCTTGTAGGCAAGTTTGCTCGAATAGTTTGGGAGGGTTTAAACTAGTTTGGCAGGGGGATAGGAATCTGAGTGATAGATCGGAGGTTGGTGTATCTAGTGTACTTGTAGATGCAGAGTGTAAGAAGGCTGTGAGGAACGATAGGCAGTTGAAAGGGCAAAATTGCAGTCAGTTGGATGGGCTGCAGTGTGTCTAATTTAATGCAAAAAGTATCAGGAACAAGGCTGATGAACTTAGCGTGGGTAAGTACATGGAACTCTGACATGGTGCCCATTACAGAGACTTGGCTGTCGCAAGGGCAGGAATGGCTGCTGGATATTCCAGAGTTATCCCTTTCAAAAGGGATAGAGTTGGAGGTAAGAGGTGGGGGAGTGGCTTTGCTGATCAGGAACAGTGTCACAGCTGTAGAATGGGAGGATGTCCTTGAAGGTATCATCCACTGAGAAGGTGTGGGTGGAAGTCAGAAACAGGAAGGGAGCAATCACTCTACTGGGAGTATTCTACAGACCCCCCAGTAGCAGCAGAGATGCTGAGGAGCAGATTGGGAGGCAGATATTGGAGAGTTGTGAAAATAACAGGGTTGTTATGGAGTTTCCAACTTCCCTAATATTGATTGGCACCTCCTCAGTGTAAAGGAGATAGATGGGGCGGAGTTGGTTAGTTGTATCCAGGAAGTATTCCTGACATTGTATGTGGACAGGCTGACTAGAGGAGAGGCCATTCTGGACCTGGTACTAGGCAATGAGCCTGATCAGTTTCAGATTTCTCAGTGGGAGAGCATTTTGGAAATGGTGACCATAACTCCTTGACCTTTACTGTAGCCTTAGAGAGGGATAGGAGCAGACAATATGGGAATTATTTAACTGGGGGAGGGGGAATTATGATGCTATTAAGCAGGAACTTGGGACCGTAAATTGGGAACAGATGTTATTGAGGAAATGCACAGCAGAAATGTGGAAGTTGTTTAGGGAATTCTTGTGTTCTGGATAG
>JARFYF010000067.1:1495074-1508397 GCA_030265395.1 Rhina ancylostomus
AGAGATTTGTAAGAGTCTTTGATGATATACTGAATCTCCTCAAACTCCTAATGAAGTAGACCCACTGGCGTGCCTTCTTCATGAATGGACTAAGAGTGATCTGAAGCATACTATGAGCAGAATCTCTTACCCTTTTGGTTGTAGATGGTAAGGTTGGATAGGGCACTTGTCTGATGCTGTATTCTGGTATTAAATTGGTTTATTATTGTCACATATACCGGACTGAAAAACTTTGTTCTGCATGCCATCCATACAGATCATTTCATCACATCAGTGAACTGAGATAGCACAAGGGGAAATAATAAGAAAATGCAGAATAAAGTGTGAGAGTTACAGAGAGTGCAGTGTGGGCAGACAATAAAGTGCGAGGCCATAAAAAGGTAGATTGTGAGGTCAATCCTATTGTACTAGGGGACTGTTCCACAATCTTATAACAGGAGAATAGAAGCTGTCCTTGAGCCTGGTGGTACGCGCTTTCAGGCTTTTGTATCTTCTGCCCGAAAGGAGGCGGGGAGAAGAGAGAATGTCCGGGTGGGTGGGGACTTTGACTCTGCTGGCTGCTTCACCCTCTGACCTGGAACCTAACCGCCAAAGTGTAACTATTGTCATTGATTCTCTTGGCAACACTTCAGTCATAAGAACGCTTGTTGTAAGCTGGGTATGAGAAGTTCTGTTGCCCAAAACATTGTTTACTAGGCAAGAAGAGAAGTGTGTTTTTCCTCATGTGTGGCCTATTTGCAGCAAGGTCATTTCCAGCAAAAAAAAAATTTCCACTCTTATTCAATTCTTTGGGGTAACTATGGGTTGGCCAAGGCATCTTTTTATTGTTCTGGGAGGTACAAAGTGATTTACTGACATAAGTTCACAATGAACTGCATAAATCTGGCATGTAACCACCATTAAATATTACATGGGACTGGCTAAATGTCAGTTTGCAGCTTTGTGAGTCAGATAAGATAGAAACAGATTCTTCAACCCAGCTGGTCTATGCCAATCATCTGTCCTGTTTACCACCACTTGGTCCCTGTGCCTTGGTGATAAGTCCTCGCTCAGATACTTCAATGTTATGTTGCCACCACTCTCTCAGGTTCTGAGCTCCAGCCACCCTCTGGATGAAAACAAAAACTTCCTTCTACTCCCTCTAAAGCTCTTACTCCTGACCTCAAAGCTCTGTGGTTTCGGAGGTTGGGATGGCAGCTGGAAGGAATCAGGAGCAGTCACTTTGTCCACTGGTGTGAGTGACGGGGAGCATCTTGCATTATTAAAGAGGTTGATTCTTTGCTCCTTCTGCTCCTGCCCATCTTCCACGGAGGCACTACTCCTGCTGATTCAGTTTAGAGGCAGCTTGTAAAAATGCCCCTCTCATCTCATCCCGCCTCCTGGATTTACCAACAACTACCTTGTACCAATGTTCTTCCGGCTCTGAACTTCACCTCATCTGCACAAGGTGGAAGCACCTCTTTATCCATTCCATTGCAACAAGAGCTTTCAGTTATAGAGCATCTTTTACTGAGGCCAGAGCATTTCACAGGAGTGTTATCAAACAGAAGTTTGTCACTGCACCATAGATTAGGGCAGATGACCAAAAGCTTGGTCAATGACGTGATTTTTTTTTTCAAAGGAGCATCTTAAAATAGAGGAAGGACACAGCTACCAGTGAAAGAGGAACTAAATCTGTGGATGAGCAAAAGAGGCAGGAAGTAGAGGATCCAGGAGGGAATGGGACTGACTAGATGGCTCCACTGGGAGAAAGGCTTCTCCACTGGGCTGAATGGGCTCTGTGATCTATGATTCTATGAACTCAAAGAGTTATCGAGCTAGAATGGATTTCAGTGGTGCCGGGTGCAAGAATATTAAAATGGTGGCATTGCATAACTGGAGCTAATGTTGATTGCAAGCACAGAGGAGATGGGTGAGCAGAGTTAGTGTTCCAGGTGCAGTGAGAAGGATCATGAGGCCCCACTTTCACAGTCCATATCCAGGTGGGACAATGGCGCAGGTGGTAGAGCCACTGCCTCACAGTGCCAGAGAGCCACGTTCAATCCTGACCTCCGGTGCTGTCTGTGTGGAGTTTGCATGTTCTCCTTGAAGAACATAGAACAGTACAGCACAGGAATAGGCCCTTCAGCCCACGATGTCTGTGCTGAACATGATGCCAAATCAAACTAAATCCCTTTTGCTTGCACATGATCCATATCTCTCCATTCCCTGCACATTCATGTGTCTGTCTAAAACACCACTATCGTATCTGCTTCCACCACCACCCTGGCAGCTCGTTCCAGGCACCCACCACTCTCTGTGTAATTAGAAAAGCTTGCCCCACACATCCCCTTTAAATTCTCCCCCCTCACCTTAAGTGTTTGACATTTCTACCCTGGGAGAAAGATTCTGACGGTCCTCTTTATCAATGCCTCTCATAATTTTGTAAACTTCCCCCTGATGCTCCGGTTCCCTCCCACATCCCAAAGACACAAGTCAGAGAATTGTGGCTGCTATGAATTGCTCCTGGTGTGGGATGACTAGTAGAATCTGAGGGGAGTTGATGGGAATGTGGGGAGAATAAAATTGGGAATCGTGGATTGGTGCAGATGGGTGATTGATGGTTGGTGCGCACTCTGGGTCAAAGGACCTGTTTCTGTTCTGTACCTCTGACTCTGAGGATGTACCTCCAGTGTTTGCCTACAGCCAACCATGGGAATGTGGGCTGATAACCTTCCCCTCTGAACTGAGCTTAGCTTCTTGACCCTTCCGTTTTCCACAGGACAGCTGTTGTTCGGATCTGCAGGCCATATTATCACTGAATCGATCGATAGGGCACATCCACCGGAACTCTGTTGACCCACTCAAAAGTATAGCGACTAAGGTCATAATGGAGCTGGAATTCCTAAGAGATTGCACTGTCAAAGTAAGTGCTCCGGGTTGGGACCGGGAGTTGCTTGTGCATTCCTCCACTCACCTTTTGTCCTTTGCCTTTCACCCTGCCCATGTACGGACTGCATCCATTCCTGGTCCAAATTTCAATATCAGCTGTAGTGGAGGTGGTCTCACTAAGAGGATGTAACTGGTGTATTAAAGTGGAGGGGAAGTTTGAGAACGGCTTGGATGTACTTCTCTGGTCCCACATCTGGAAACTGCTGTCTGGCAGCAGATTGAGGCATTGCCTAATCTGTGGCCAGCAGAGACCAATGGGAAATGAGTCCTCTCCTGAATGACTGTAGTTTGGAGCTGTTCCCAACTGTTGCCAAAGGTGCAAAGGCCAGGGGAAGGGAACATTGTGGGTGGGAAAGGAACATGCAGTTAAGATTCTCACACACTAGGTTGTAGTTCACCCTTCTTGGGAAATAGTAAAACTCCAGTAATCCAGCATCTGAGCCAGGGTCTGGGACTGTGGTCAGATCCTGGAATGTGGGTTGGCAGTATGGCTGGAGCCAGGGTCTGGTTTGTGGGCAGGGGCTAGGGTTGAGGTCAAGAACATAAGTGGGTTTATAATTTGAACCAGGCTCAGAGTGTGTGTCTATTTCCCACTCCCTTTCATCTCACTGGAACATGTATCACTGTGCAACGTGTAAAATAATGTGATATAAAGTGCTTTGGGATATCAGTGGAAGTGACAGTCAATGGTCCAGATAATCTGCTGGACCAGGCCCCACTGAACCCCTCGGACTATCAGTGCTTTACTGTGCATCACCATTGCTTCATCATCACTGGCTTGCAGTCCCTGGCTGGTGGCATAGTGGAGACCTGGCTGTAACTGGCCACAGCAAGTCATGCAAGTAGCTCCCCACCGCTGTCACACCACACAATGTAAATCGGTTTAGAACCTGTCACTTCTGTGACCATGATATCCCAAGTTGACAAATAACCTGTTGAGCAACATAATTGTCCTGTTCTGAAGGAAACTCTGCAGACAACTTGCACACAGCAAACTCCCACAAGCAGCAGTGTGTGAATGACCTAAGGCATCTGCAGTTTTTTTTACAAAGTGATGTTGGTTAAGGGATAAAACAACCACAAAATTAGGGAAAGCCACTATGTTCCTCGACTCACTGCATGACTGCCGTCCTACTTTTACAGAGTAGACAGACCATGTAATTACAATCTCATTTCAAGTTTAAGTTCATTGTCATAGGCACACATACCCAGTATATAAATGTCATGAAAATTTGCTTTTTGCAGCAGCACAGTGACTTATAAATGTAAGTTAACAAACTTAAATCAACATAAACGATACACAACTTGCACAATGACACCAGTGCAAGTTGACAGAGAAAAAAAAATACTGTCTAAGGTAGAATTAGAGCTTTTCAGGTGGGTTCAAGAACCTGGGGGCAGTGGGGAAGAAGCTGCTGTTGAACCGTGAGGTGTGGGTCTTCAGGCTCCTGTACCTCCTGCCTGATGGCAGCATCGAGAAGAGAGCACAGCCTAGGTGTGGGGTTCCCTGATGATGGATGTCACCTTCCTGAGACATTGCCTCTTGTAGATGTCCTTGATAGTGGGGAGAGCTGTACCGGTGATGGAAGTGACATTTGAAAGACAATGCAGCTGCATAGGGAGTCCTGGCTTTAACTGTGTGTTCGGACCTTTGGAGCAGTAACCTGTGTGAGGGGTGATGGCATTAGCCACTGCATTACTTGCTTACCTTTGTGTCTTGTCCCATATTGAACCCATAGGAATCCTTCAACTGTGAAGCCACACGATGGAATTCTACACATCTTCTCCAGAACTTGTTACAGAACCTGCATTCTTTTAAAGCTCTCATTAAGAGTGAGAAGTGCCGTTTTAATGAGTGCATTTTGTACACCTGTACACCAGGTAAGTGTGGCCTTGCTTATTGTGATTTTGGGTGAGTGGTCACTGTACAGTTCTGCAGGAAGCAATAATCACAGCATCTTGGTCTTGTCTTTCACCATTTGGAATCAGCTGCTTCTGGGTTTTATGACAAGCTCAAAGAAGTCCATTCAGCCCTATTGTGCCTGTGCTGGCTCATTGACTCAACTGTCCAATTAACCACTTTCTTCACAACTTCCTTTCCGAGGATATCTCCAATTCCCACACTGGAAATTACTGTTGAATCTGCCTCCACTGAGGAGCTAGTGGAGGCACAATGAGTGAAATATCCTGCACCTGTGGCATTTATCTATTAGTACCTGATGTGTCTATGGTTGCCTAGATTTTAAGCACAAGTGCAGTGCAGGAACGATTGGCACTTGACTAGTGTGAAGGTCACTGGGCCAGAGGGAGGTTATTCCAGGGTTTGCTCAATGTCACCAGGTAGAATCAGTGCCTGCGATTTCTGTGTTTCCTCCTGGTGTGGGGCTGACTTCCTGGGCAGGGATCTTGCTCTAAGACACTGCCTGTTTCAGAGCACTACACAGACCCTATAGACAGGACACATCTACAACTGGAAGTCCAGTCTACATCATTTTGGGCAAGGATAGAGCAGATGTCCTTTACCCACAAGGTGACCCAGTGGGATAGCAGGTAGAGCTGCTACCTCGCCACTCCAGGGACCTGAGTTCGATCCTGGCCTTGGGCATTGTCTGTGTGGAGTTCACACGTTCTCCCTGAGAACACGTGGGTTTCCCCACTGTGCTCCGATTCCCTCCCAAATCCAAAAGAAATACGTGTTGGTGGGTTAATTGGCTGCTGGAAATTGTCCCTAGTTTGGAGGTGAGAGGTAGAATCAGGGGGCCTGGAGGGAATGTGGGGAGAATGGGTTACAGGGAAAATTACTGGAGGAATGGGATTATGCTGTGAGTCAGCAGAGATTCAATGGGCTGAATGACCTCCCATGCATAATGAAATGGGAGCATTTTGAAATGGATGTTCTCTTTGCATCTCCAGATGAGGAGATTTTACCTTGTAGGGGGCCTCTCCCATTGGTACTTTTCCTTCATGCATTTCCAGCAGAGGGGCTAACATTTATTCCCCAATGTGCCAACATTATCTGCAGGCTGCAAACCAGACTTGGAGGGTGCAGATATTGGAAGAACCTGCAAGTGCTCCTTGTCATGCCCACTGCGTTCAGTACGTTAGTATTGTGGTTACGGTACAGATTAGTGTCCAGACAAACTAACTTGCAAGGGGTGGGCTGTTGATCAGGAGATAACAATTCAAATCCTACTATCCCCAACCAGAAAACTTGTAACTTGGTTAATTAATTACATGTTGGAATTTAAAAGCTGATAATGATCATAAGATGACTGCATTGTTTCAGAATCCCAGCTGGTTCACTGATGCCCATCAGGGAAGGAAATTTGCTGTTTTATCAGATCTATAAGTGACTCCAGATTCACAGTGATGTTGTTTACTTTTAACTGCCCCCTCAAGTGGTCAAGCAAGTTATTCAGTACAGGGAGCTGGTCACTTCAGGCTGAGTGATAGACTGTGGGTAAAGAAAGTTGGAACAAGACCTGGGGGAAATGTATTCTGCTTCTCTACCTGACTGTAGATAAATCATTCGCGTTCCTCTTTCCAAACCGGCTTCTTTTTAAATCCCTCGTGTTCTAGGGCACATTATGAGAACGTTGTCAACAGCAACATCCTTCACACTGGCTTCAACAGAAGAATTGGGTATTTCTGCCAGTGGAGCCGATCATACCCCAACAGCCGCTGAAGTGCCAACATCTCTGAGCAATGAAACAAACCTGCAATCACCATTGGTCAGTGCACCTCCAACCAACCTAACCAAGGGAAGCAATACATTGCCATCCTTGAACAGTGGTAACTTAGCCAATGGAAGTAAGCTGTATCCATCAACAGCCAATGGCAGTGTGACCACCTTAACCAATAGAACCAATACATCCCACGCCTTGACCAGTGATGCCTTAAACAATGAAAGTCATCTGCTTTCATCATCAGCCAATACCAGCCTAATCAATGGAACCAACAGCCATCCAATCAACATCAGCCAATCAACCGTAGATGACCAAAACGATGCCAACCCAACATCTCTGACCATCAGTAATGAAGGCTATGCATTAGCCACAAGGGAATGCAGAAGTCAGGTGACCTCTCAGATGTCGCGGACAGTGACTGTCGTCCTGGTGTTCAGCGTGTTTGCCAACATGATTCTCCTCAGCTGTTTAGTGAGAAGAAAACAACAGCAGGTGAGTGGAGAGCTTGGTGGAGAGGGGTGAGGGAAGTGATTGCTGCTTGGCCCTGTTGACCCTGACTCCATCTTGTTGCAGTTCCAGCTTGCATTTTATAAAGTAGATCCTAAAGCTCTTCCACTACAGTCACCTCAGGCCATCAGACAAGTGAATTATCAAAGGGTTGTGAACTATAAAGTCCTATTTCCAACTGCTGTATTTATGACAGTCTTGTACCACAGTCCCCGTGCCTCATAGATTGGCTCTGGAGATAATCTCTGCATCACGTGCATCAATCTCTCAGCTACAGAGAGAATGGCAGCATTCACCACAGCTGGTTCACTGGCTCCTGTTCAAGGTTTGACCCAGCATCTCTAACGCTGGACCCCCTTCAATCAGGGATTGATTTGTTATAGAGCAGTTCTAACACCATTGGCCATCAAAGGTCACTGACGGAACTCTACCACAGAAAAAGAATGACACATTGGTTTTGACCAAGGTTAGCTGAATCAACCAGACAGACCCAATTTGATTGTATTTTTTGGTGTCTGCAGTGGACAAATCAATTTGCAGCAGATGAGATGGCTTCGCTGTCACACCCTAATAGTACAAATATTTCACACAGATTCCAGATACCAGAGGACCTGATCCATGCAGACATGCTGGAAAGGGGTCTCTCTGCTGTGAACAAATTACCTCCCTCCCTCTCTGGTGAATGTAGATCCCCAGGACAAATTTCAGCACAGACATTGTGGGCCAAAGGGCCTGTTTCTCTGCTATACTGTTTTGTCTATGACATTGAGTCTAGAACTACACTATAGCACTGAGTGCCCATTCAATATCAAGCAGAGGGGAGAAGAATCTATTATTTCCCACCCCACCAGTTTTATTAGAATATTTGTTAGAATAATTAATGGGTTTGTCAGAAAGGAATTAATTCCTGCAGGGTTAAACCAGCCCCTTTCTGATTTTTGGGGGGAAATTTTCAAATTAGAACAAGGTCAGTCAAGGATAGTAAATCTCTCCCCAGAAAGCTGATAGAATCATTGTCACACAGCACAGAAACAGGCCCCTTGGCCCAACTGGTCCATGCTGACCAAGATGTCTATCAAACCATTTGTCTGCATTTGGCCCATATCCCTCTAAACCTTTCCTATCCATGTACCTATCAAAGTGTCTTTTAACTGTTGTTGTACCTACCTCAACCACTTTGGCAGCTCATTCCATATACAGACCACCCACTGTGAGGAAAATTGCCCCTTCCACCTGAAACCCATGCCCTATAGTTTTTGGTTCCCTTCCCCTGGGAAGAACTGTGCATTCACCCTATCTCTGCCCATTGTGACCTCACAACCTACCTAATTGTTGTCCTTGCACCTTATTGTCTGCCTGCACTTCCCCTGTCACTGTGACACTTTATTCTGCATTCTGTTATTGTTTTACCTTGTACTACCTCAATGTACTGATGCAGTAAGTGATCTGTATGGATGGCATGCAGAACAAAGTTTTTCACTGTACCTCAGTACATGTGACAATAATTTACCAATTTATGCACCTCTGATGCTGGGATCAATAAAAAAAATTCTAAAACTAAAATTGATTTTGGATTAATCAAGTTAAATTCAAATAATAAATCAGGAGGTAAATGAAATTAATCTCAGTGACGTGAGACTGCTGGATTATTGTAAAAAACCCATCTGGTTCAGTAATGGATGGAATTCCATCGTGTCTCCAAACCCACCAATATGGTTAACTCTTAACTGCCTCTATAGTTCAGGGGCAAGTAGGGATGGCCAATATATGTTGGCAACACTTGTGATGTCTACATCCTGTGAGAAACTAAGGAAAAACAAAAGTGAACTAGGAACCAAGGTTGTAAGTGGAATAGAGATATGGGTAACCAAGAATTAATTAGATGATGTGGTAGGCTTGGGCTGAATGGACTCCCTATTTCTACCTACTAGTATCTGATGTCCTCTGTCCTCCTGGATTAGGAGCATCTCCTGCTCTTAATTCTATTTAAAGAAAGCCCTTTCTTTGTCTGTCTGTCGATTAGGCCCCTGAACAAATAACTGAAATGGAGCCATTGTCATCAGTCAGGGTGGAGCATCAGGACCTGTGGTCACAGAGGCAAAGTTGACATGAAGTGAGGAGGTGAGTTGGATTCAAGGCAAAACCTGCTGGAGGTTTTCAGCTTGGGTGGCATCCATGGGAGGAGGAGAGGAGCTGGCGGGTCTGACCTGGAGAAAAAAAGACGATAAAAGTTTTAAGATGT
Organism: Rhina ancylostomus; assembly: GCA_030265395.1. Classification (NCBI taxonomy): domain Eukaryota; kingdom Metazoa; phylum Chordata; class Chondrichthyes; order Rhinopristiformes; family Rhinidae; genus Rhina; species Rhina ancylostomus. Next base: position 1,504,441 of record JARFYF010000067.1, read on the forward strand.
CAGGCAGAGGAGGAGGGATCTTAAGGGGGAGGGGGCTGCATTAGGTTGGAGGACAGGGGACATTAAATGACTAAGGTGATGGTGCAAGGCAAAAGAGTGCAGCAATGGGGCAAACAACAAAAGATGCTGGAATCTGGAGCAACACACAATTTGCTGGAAGAACCCAGCGGATCGAGCAGCATTCCGCTGCAGGGTTTTGACCAGAAATGTTGACAATTCCTTTCCTCCCACAGATGCTGCTCAACCTGCTGAGCTCTTCCAGCAGGTTGTTTGTTATTGAACTGCAATGTGTCTGGTTAAAGACATGAGATCTTCTTCCCTAAGCTCTACTGCAGCAATGTAGGCAGCAGACTAAGACGGGTACTGTGTTTGGTTTATTTTGGCTGTGGTGATTTTAATCAAACAAGGGAAGGTTTTGTGTAAAGTAATGCAGGAAAGCATCAAGGGATTCACCAAGAATTTCCACTCCCTTGCAGCTGGTAACCCTTGGTAACTAGGATTTAATCTACATTAGGCTTCTGCTTGTGATTGCCACAACTAGATCTCGGTGGGGTCAAAATAGTGGTCGTACATTATATTAAAAAATTGACAATACTAAATTACTTATTGATTAAAATACTGCAAGGTCTCAAAAGGTTCCAGATGTCAGAAGCTGACACTGATCACAATAATGCTGTACCGAGCCTTATTGGAACGCCCTGCCATGGAAACTTTAACCATTGTACACTCTTCACAGTTTGTGTAGTTTTATTTCTCTATCGTCCCCTCAAAGTGCTGACTCTCATTGGGCAAAGGAGCAATGTGATGAGCACAAGACTCCTAGTGACTCCCCTCACCACTGCCACACCCAACTCCAAACCTCAGCTGCCCATTGGAGACTTTGTTGGGCTGGATTAACACACCAGAGGATGTTATGTTCCACCGGATCTTAGGCTGTCCTTCCTCTGATGTAATTGCTTGTCTTGTAATTGTAAAACGAGGTAGTTCTGTCCAAGCAGAGAAGACTCGGTGTGTATGGCCACGTGTGCCCTTTAAACAGGGAATGCAGAGACATTAAGGGCTGACAGATCAGAAACCAGATATTTACGCAGATGGAATCAGTATTATTTAACACTCACAATGGCACAGGAGGCTGCCATTTGGTACATCAATTCAAACTGCTCCCCTGGGGAGCAATCCCATCAGTCGCATTTCCTCTCTTTATTTCTGTATCCCTGCAACTTATTCCCTCTCACGTGCCCATCAACTTCCCTTTGATTCTTTTTACTATTGGAGTAAATTACAGCAGCCCATTAATCCACTAACCTGCACATCTTTGGGATGTGGGAGGAAACCATAGCACCCAGAAGGAACCCAGACAGTCACAGAGAATGTGCAAACTCCACACAGCTCCCAAAGTCAGGATCAAACCTGGGTCCTTGGCATTAAGGGCTGGATAGACACTCGCGGGAAATATTTTTCAGGGTTGTGGGGGAAAGAAATGGGACAGAATGTACTACTCTTATTTTCAAAAAGTGAGTTGATCATGGACTTGATGTTCTGAACAGACTTCTTTGGTGTTGCAATCTTTTGATGGCTGTGGTGGTTGCAAAAATGAGGTGAGGGAATTCACACAGCAAATGGTTAGGATTTAGAACACACTGCTTGATATTAAAGTAGAAAGTTTCAGAAGGGAATACTTGAAGGAGAACAGATTGCAGAGTGGGGAGAGTTCTGGAGATTGGGACAAACTTTGATGGGTCAAGTGGCCTCCTATACTGTAATGCTGACTGGGGCACTTCTTTTTGTTGCAGAGTGCAAGATGGTTTAAAGACTTCCTTTGAAAGAGTCCTGCTTCATGCTGCATTCCAAGGTTTCCAGCATGCATCACCCAGGCTTTATTCTACATCATGTGCTCCTGCCAACTCCCCTTGTTGTTGACCATCCCCTCACCCCAGAGTTGAGAAATGGACTCCCCAACACACAGTCTGAGCTGCTGGAAACTGCTCTCCATCTGTGGATTGGAAGGAATGCTGATGGAGGAGGGTTATTGCTTCCCTGATGAACCTGCCAACCAGTAGAAGCCTCCTTCACAACTCACAAATGGTCAACCTTTGCCACAAGGACTGACACCTTGATTGTGGCCAATTGAAGGTTGCTCAAATGTTCACCCGAGAGACAATCCACACAGCCCACTAGGGGGAGCAGCCAAAAACAACCTATTGGAAATAAGGTGTGCAAGAACTCTTCTCCACATCCCATCCACCACTAACTAGGGGAGGGGATTGCTCTGAGGGCCAGTATACACGAGCTGGGCCAAATGATCATCTTGTATCTTGTTATGAAAAACTGAAATACAATTAAGGAGTTTCACTATCTACATTATGAGGTCCAGGGAAGTGATCAACGCTTTGCGTAGAATATTCCAAATGCTGAAACAGACCCTTCGGTCCATCAGGAAACATTCTAGTGAAGTTAGGAAAGCAGCTTTAACTGATGTGACCTGTTGCTTCTGGGCTTCTTTGCGCAGCATGGCAATGGATTGATTCAGCCTGAAGAATTGCACTGAAGATATCTTAACCATTGACTTTGTTTTGTTTTGTATCTGCTGTGTTTGCCTGGCTTGCCAATGATGACCTTTCCTGCTGAGCAGGCTCTGTGGGGGGGACCTGTTTTCCGATGCTTCCCATTCTGGTGTGAGGGAACCTGTTGAAGGAAGGAGAGCTGGGTTAGGGAAATCCTTGATAGTGGGGACCAAATGGATGGGTTTGGGGGATGGTCCACATGGCTGGTTGGGGACATCAGGATATGAAACAAAGTGAAGCCATAAGTGGCTTTGGAGCAAGGGGAAAGTACCAGAGATGGGAAAAGTCGGAAGGGAAATGTTCTCCACCATGTCTTGGCATGGGACCTTTTTCTAGAGGTTGGAAGATGCACACTTAAAACAAAGTGGATGCATACTGCCCTTTGCCACACATGCCAGAGGTGGGATGTGGAGCAAACTCTGGCCCCCATCAGCCCTCTCCCACCATCCAGTATTTCTGCTTGGGACCCTCAAAATATTGACAAAGTAAGAACCAATTTCTCCTCATCACACAGCAATGGATCTTGCTAATTGCGGGGTTGCCACAAGTTGCATGGAGCATGCACTAAGTGGTAAATGTGAACAGCTCTCCTCACTAACCAGTGTCTCTGCCACACATTGGGTTGAAAGCAATGTGCTGTCGTGCAATGATGTGTGATAGTTTGGGTACTATGTACTTATTGGGGCCATACTTTGTTTTATGGCTGCATAGTCTCATATCCAGATAATGTGAGCTTGGAAAACATATTTATTATTCTTTAAAATAAAAGCAAACTTTTAATAATTGTGGACTTTGTGTAAGTGGTAAATGTGTAAGTATTGGAACAGGTGTAGGCCTTACTTGAGAATAGCACTATAGAACAATACAGCACTGTACAGGCCCTTCAGCCCACAATGTTGTGTCAACATTTTATCCTGCTCCCAGATCTGACTCCTCTAGTTCAGGTGTAACCCATCCCTTTTGTACAGGTCGTACCTTCCCCAGATGAGATCCCAATGATCAACAAATCTGAAACCCTGCCCCCTGCACCAATTTCTAAGCCACACATTCATCTGCCAGATCAACCAACTCTTACCCTCACTAGCACATAGCACAGGTAGCAATCCAGAGGTTACGGCCCGTGAGGTCCTGCTTTTCAGCTTCCTACCTTCCTATATTCCCTCTTCTGGACCTCATCTCTTTTCCTACCTATTGTCGTTGGTACCAATATGTACCACAAGCTCTGGCTGTTCACCCTCCCCCTTCAGAATGCTGTGGACCCCATCCAAGATGTACCTGACCCTGGCACCTGGGATGCAACATACCATCCGGGAGTCTCTTTCACATCCACAGAATCTCCCTTCTGCACCCCCTTACTATGGAATCCCCTATCAGTACTACCCGCTTCTCCCCC
>JARFYF010000067.1:1545280-1553392 GCA_030265395.1 Rhina ancylostomus
GGTCTGCTCTGTATGGCCAGAGGGAGTATTTGAGGCAGATTCAACAGGCCATTCCAAAGACAGTGAAAGGAAAGAATTTTCAGGGCTGTGGGGAGGAGCCGGGGGAATGTGATAAACTCGATCCTCCTGCATAGCGTCAGCATGGATTAGATGGACCAAGAACCTCTTCCATGCTGTCACCTTTCCCTGATTCCCGTCAAGTCCCATCCAGAACGTACCCATGAGCATGGATACTGAGTCTGTCAGTGCCACATGAGGGAATGCCACCCTGTCAGTGGTGCTGTCTTCTAGATGAGTTGAGCTGAGACCCCCACTGTTGTCAGAAATCGATGCAAAGTATTTGCTGGTTTATCCCTTCTGATCTTCCCAATGCTTATCCCTCAACCAAGAAATCCCCTGGGAAATCAGTCACCATCACGGTGCTGTTTATGGGATCTTGCTGTGCACAAGCTGGCCACTGTGCTCCCTAGAATCCATCAGGAACAATATACAATACTTCATTGGCTGCCAAGTACAACGGAACATCCTGAGGTCAAGGCCTGTGAATCTTCCTTCTGGCAAATACTTGGGAATACTCTGACACACCAACACCACTGCAGGAACACCCCACACCCCTCACTGTAACGTACATGGCAGTGAACTTCATTGAAGATGTGAATTAAGAGTCTTTTTCCCAGGATGGGAATGTCAAATATTAGAGGACATGGGTTTAAGCTGAGAGGGGTAAGTTCAGAGGAGATGTGGGGGACAATTTTTTTACACGGAGAGGGGTGGGTGCCTGGGATGAACTGCCAGGGTGGCAGTGGAGGTGAGAATGGTAGTTAAGAGGGGCAATTAGACACACGAACAGGCAGAGAATGGAGGGATATGGATTAGTCTAATTCATGTTTAGCACAGACATCGTGGGCTGAAGGGCCTGTTCCTGTGCTGTACTGTTCTGTGTTCTGTGGTCTACAACTTACCGTGAATGAGGGAGTTTAAAATGCAAGTAAGTATGAATGTGGGAGTTTTCATTATGCCTCAGTGTGATCAAAGCAACTACCCCACAAGATGCCTTCACAAGCAATGGGGAACGTTGTTCAGGAAAAGGTGGGATTTCAATTTCCAACCAATGGTCTCCGAGACCTTCGCCAGGTAATAGCCTGTGAATGTGTCCAGGATTGGATAAAATAGTGCACTTTCCTTGGGATAAATAACATTGCTATTCAACATCTTATTACAGTTGGGAATACAATAGGAGTTTAGGATTAATGTGTTCATATTTAAATCCTCTCTGACATTGCAGAAAGGTTTTGCATTTCCCTTTGGACCAAAGAGTAGTAACTTTGATGGAACAACAGTTTGCCTTTCTGGAGCCTGGTTCAAGACATCCCAAACCGCTCCACAGCCAAGGAGGAACATTTGCTCCAATCTGTGCCCAGCAAGAGCCCACAAAAAACCACAATGTCCCCAGAGAATCTGTTTTGTTTTGGTGATGTTGACTTAGGATAAATGTTGAGCAGGGCACTTGGACTTGGGATAAGTGTTGGGCAGGACACTTGGACTTGGGATAAATGTTGGGCAGGGTACTTGGGATAAATGTCGGGCAGGACACTTGGACTTGGGATAAATGTTGGGCAGGGACTTTGACTTGGGATAAATGTTGGGCAGGACACTTGGACTTGGGATAAATGTTGGGCAGGACACTTGGACTTGGGATAAATGTTGGGCAGGACATTTGGAAGGACTCCAGTTTGACTTCAAAATAATGTCACAGGCTCTTTTGAGATTGCTTGAGAGGGTAGGCAAGAGGTCATCTCCAACAGTGCGGCATTCGCCCTTCTCCACCCCAGGCACCAAGTGGTCCTATCTACAATGTGCAACAGGTCAGCAACTGATGGTGTAGGGGTCTCTTCCTTGTCCCTCTTTGAATTGGCCCAGCCAAGCACAGCTCACTGGCAATAAATGGTGACCTTGCCAGCCATCCCCAGTTCCCCTGGGTGAATAAATGTAGCTGGTGAAGTCATATTTCCTGCCTCTAGTCTCATAGCACTCCTCAGCTCTCACCTCCCCCATCAGCAATGGCTCTTATCAACCCTGTTCAATTCTTTTATTCACCAGTCAGCTAATTCCTCAATCATCCAGTCTCAGGTGAATCCAATGTAACCCAGAATTTAACCTTTAAACCTGGAAAGGTACAGTGTCATCCAGCACCTTGATCACCGTGTCCATGCCAGCCTTCAAGCACCCAGCTGCTCCAATCCCATTTCCTAGTACTTGTTCCGAACCCTTCGCTACTTTGGCATTTCAGGTGCTCGCCAGACACCCTTTAAATGTTGGGAGGGTCTCTGCCTCCACCTCTCCCTCAGGCAGTGCATTCCAGAGTCCAACCAGCCTCTGAGGGAGAAACATTCCCTCAAACCCCTCACTCCTCTCCTTAAACCAATGCTCTCTGGGGTGAGACATTTCTCACCATTCCCTCTTGTGATTTTGTACAGATCTCTGTCAGACCTCCTCTCACACTCATGAAGCATGGAAACAGGCCTTTTGGCCCACCAAGTCCATGCTGACTATCAACCACCCATTTACACGATTCATCCAATAATCCCATTTTTTATTCCCCCACATTCTCATCAGGTAGAGTGACTCCACCACTTACCTCCACACCGGAAACAACTTGCAGCAGCTAATTCACCTACAAGCTGTATCTTTGGGATGTGGTAGGAATCCGGAACACCTGGGGAAAACCCACGCAGTCACAGGGAGAACGTGTAAACTCCACACAGACAGCGCCGGAGGTCAGGATTGAACCCGGGCCTCTGGTGTTGTGAGGTAGCGGTTCTACCCGCTGCACCACTGTCCACTCCAGGGAAAAGCAAACCCCGTCTCTGTCAGTCGAAATCTCTCATATGTGTCAAACGTAGGCAAATGGGACTAATGTAGATGAGCATCTTGGTCAGCATGGATGAGTTGGGCCGAAGGGCCTGTTTCCGTGCCGTATGACTCCACATCTGGGTTTTCTCTGACCGACCCTTTAAGAAATGCAGCATCCAGGATTAGTTTGCAGATTAGTTAGAATGAATGTTAAGAGGGTAAAAAAAAGCATTCTTAATAAGGATCAGACCCAAGGTACAGGTCCCAGATGCTACCCTTGATCTTATGCGTGTGTTACTAATCCTGTTCAGAATCTGAATAGACCAGTCCCAATTCCCGATGCCACGACCATGCAAAGGATATCTCCCTGCTCGTAGATCAGAAGATAAGTCTTGTGAGCTAAATTTAACCTCTTTTATTTCAATGGAGAGGGACTTTGTTTCTGAAACCTTGTTTATATTTTCCTCTTCAAGGAAGTATTACAAGTACTGGGGCAGCTCAGTGGTGAAACTTGTACATCTCTGGTGACCGAGGTTCAATCACAAGATCATGAGATCACAAGACAAAGGAGCAGAAGTAGGCCATTCGGTCCATTGAGTCTGCTCCGCCACTTCACTGTGAGCTAAACTATTCTCCCATTTAGCCCCAATTCCTGACCTTTTCCCTATATCCCTTGATATCCTGACTAATTAGATACCTATCAATTTCCTCCTTAGACACCCCCACTGATCGGGCCTCCACAGCTGTACGTGGCAATGAATTCCATAAATCCACGACCCTCTGGCTAAAGAAATTTCTCCTCATCTCTATTCTAAATGGGTACCCTCTAATTCTAAGACTGTGTCCTCTTGACCTGGACTCACCCACCAAGGGAAACAGCTTCGCCACATCTACTCTGTCCAGTCCTTTCAACATTCGAAATGTTTCTGTGAGGTCCCCTCTCATTCTTCTGGTTTCTGACGCTGAGTCTGAAGGGAGAATAAAATAGGATGAGCGTAAGGGGGTGGTTGGTGGTCAGGGTGGACTCGATGGGCCGAGCGGCCTGCCACTGTGCTGTGAGGTTCAATGATTAAAATTATACAGGGCCCAGGTGAAGCTGCACCTGGAATATTGTGTACAGGTCTGGCCCTCTAGGTAAGGAAGGATAGACTTGTGACAGAGGGAGTTCACCAGACTGATATGTGGAGCGTGAGAATACGGGTCTGAGATTGCACAGATTAGCCGTACGCTTGCTAGAGTTGAGAAGAAAGAAAGGTCCCATTGGAGAGAATAGAATTCTTATGGGAGATAATGTCTCCCTGCAACACACAACCTGCTGGGGGAGCGCAGTGGGTTGGGTAGAACTTGGGAAGGAAAGGAATTGTCAATGTTTCGGGTTGAAACCCTGCATCAAGACTGCAGGTTCCAGCATCAGCAGTCTCTTGTGTCTCCAGGGTGGGGTGTCTAGACCTAGGGGCCACAGTCCCAAGATGAGGGGTCAGCCATTCAGGACTGAGATGAGATGCAACTTCTTCAGCCGGTGGGTGGTGGATCTTCTGAATTCTCTACCCAAGAGGGCTGCTGAGATTCAGTCGCTGAGTCTATTGAAGACCTAGGTGGATAGATAAGGCATGTGGGGTTAGTGCAGGGAAGTAAAGCTGAGGTAGCAGGTCAGGTATATTGAACGGTGGAGCTGGTGAAAAGACCAGATGGATCCTCTTGCTTCTGTGTAGGCCTTGCAGTGCCTTCCATAACCAAAGGACTTTCCAATTCCCTACCACCATTGAAGCAGGCGTACTCTCTGTGTTGGGGTAAGGAAGGCAGGTACAGATCAACCAGAACATGAACACACTCTAACTTAAAGTGCCGGTGTTCCTCACTGAGTCACAGGGAATGAAAATTGGAAAGGCACAGCATACTCCAACAAACAGCACTCCAATAATGACCAGTTAATCTGTTCCTTTAAACAAGTATGGGCCAAGATGCATTGGGGAGCCCTTCCTCAAGACAGTGGCACTGGAGGACTGTGCTCCTGCCTGAGGGTGAGAGTAGTTGGGAGCTTGGCTTAACGTCCCCAACTCTCTGGAGATATGCAGCCCATTTTACACCATTGCTTGTGAGTAATTTTTTTGTCAGTATTTGATCTCAGGCAACTACCTCCTGTTCTTAAAAAAGCAGGCCTCTGTGTTGCCACATCAGCAAGGGTGGGACAGGAAGGGAAGGCCGTCCGTCCCCATCTGTTAGTGGAAGACGTGGTGGCTGGGATCTTCTGCACTCCATGCCCTGAAGTTGGAGTGTGGAAGACCCTGCCCACCTGGCACAATGGCTGCTCCTGATTGGTTGAAATATCATAACTGTAAAGCAGAAGCGAATCACAAACAGGGAGATTGGTTTCCATAGCACCCTTCATAACCAAAGGCTCTGGGAATTTAAGGCAGGGGAGCAGAAAGCTGAAGCAAGAATGATTGAGGTTGTTCAACCATCCTTAATTAAGCAGATTCCTACCTCCACAAGGGGAAACTTGCATTTTTATAGCATTTTTCATAACTGCAGAACATCCTAAAGTAAACTCATTTGAAGGCATTGCCACCACTGCTGTTTGGGAAATGTAACCTCCAGTTTGCACACAGAGATGTCTCTGACATGGCAGTGATAACCAGGTCATCTGTGTCTGTGTAGAAGTGTTTGTGGATGGGTAGATCTGTCCTGGGTCCTGGGGTGAATTTGTTTGCTTTTTGCCAGCATAGAGCCGAGTCTATCGTGGCTTTAAGGAATGACAGATATACAACATAGAACATTACAGTGTAGTACAAGCCCTTCGGCCCATAATGTTGGGCCGAAATTTTATCCTTCTCTAAGATCTATTTAACCCTTCCCTCCCACATATCCCTCCATTTCTCTATCATTCATGTGGCTGAAGAAAGCCAATTTACTTACATTGCTCCTCCATTTGGTTTTGTACAAAAGGCACAGTATCACTGGGCTTAATGGGTACTGAGGTGTACAAAATATTAAGAGGAATAGACAGAGTGGACAGCCAGCGCTTCTTTCCTGGGGCATCAATGCTCAATACAAGAGGGCACGGCTTTAAAGTAATGGGTGGGAAGTTCAAGGGAGATATCAGAGGAAGGTTTTTTACCCAGAGAGTGGTTGGGGCATGGAATGCGCTACCTGGGGTGGTGGTGGAGGCAGGTACCTTGGTCAAATTCAAGAGTTTGCTAGATAAGCATATGGAGGAATTTAAAATAAAGGGATATGTGGGAGGAAGGGGTTAGGTATCTTAGGTGAGGTTTAAAGGTCGGTACTACATTGTGGGCTGAAGGGCCTGTATTGTGCTGTACTGTTCTATGTTAACAGTAAACTCTTCACAGAATATTGGAGCTGGAATTTAACAGCGCAAGTATCATTTTAATAACCTGCTATGCAATGCCAATCACTTCTCTGGATCAGGAAGATGAGTAAAGTAAATGTCCAGTGTTATTCTCGTGTGGAATAAATCATTAGATTTCTACAATCCCAAATACTATGGTTTTTCCCAATTCTATCAATCTGATCTTTCTTTCCCCTTTTTATATCTAACCTGACTAAGTTACTTTCCCCCAGTTAAGGAGAATGTGTTGATGGCCCCAACCCCTGCAGCCCAGCTGCCTCATTGCCCTTGTACCCCTATTATCAACTTGCAGTTCCAGACTGTTAAGCAAAATCCCTTTCAGCTGAAGAAGTTCATATAATGGCTATTGTGTGATGCCCCAAACCAACAAAATCCAGCTCAGTGTGTAGGATCAACAATTGGCCATTTGACCTCCCAAACCTGACTTGACCGAGCCAGTTCCACTTTCCTGCCATATCCCTCTGATGACCGGTTCCCCTGCAGCCAATGCCATTCTATTTCCGGGTGGTGCAGCGGGAAGAGCCGCTTCCTCACAGCATCAGAGACTGGGTCGTCCGGTCAATCCGGTTTCCTCCAACATCCCAAGGACATGTGGGTCGGTGAGTTAATTGCAGTCAATTGCCCCTAGTGTGTGGGTCAGTGGTAGAATCTGGGGAGAGTTGATGGAAATGTGGAGACACTCTAAGTGTGAGATGAATGTCTGATTGGTGTAAACGGGTGGTTGAGAGTGCAGACTTGGTGGGACGAAGGGCCAGTCTCTGTCCTCTATCCCTCGAAATAAAAAGTTGTTTGCTCAGTGGGGAGCTTGTTTTCTCCAGTTGCAGCAGCCAGAGCAGAAGGGAGGAGCTCACAGTTGTTTTTTAAGGTTGTGTGATTTGGCTAAGTGTGTGGCAACTCAGCCAATAATAGGAAGGTAGGGTGAAGTGGAGCGGCCATCGTGAGAGTGGGCCAGTGTAGGAGTGGGCATTCGAGGCTTTGGTTCAAGAGGCTTGGGTGAGGAGACACAGGTGAGTAGCAGGTAAGAACAGGTAAGGTTTTTAAAGTAGTTGAGATGCAGAATCAGGTGATGTGTTGTAGCTGCATGATGTGGGAGCTGGTGGAGCCCACTGTGGTTCCTGGTGACCGCATTTGCAGCAAGTGTTGGTTGCTCGAGGAACTCGGGCTTAAAGCTGATGACCTGGAACCTGAGCTTCAAACACTGCGACACATCAGGGAGGGGGAGAGTTACCTGGAGGCTGTGCTTCAGGGGGCAGTCACACCCATCAGATTAACTGCTTCAAATTCAGTCTGTGGTCAGGGACAAGAGGGTGTGACTGCAAGTGAGGCAGGTGGGGGGATCCAAGAGGTAGTTCTGGAGGAGCCTCAACCCTTGAGCTTGTCCAACGGGTCTGAGATTCTTGCTCCCCGTGTGGATAAGAGTGGGGGCTGTAGGTAGGATGAGCAAGCAAACTGTGGCTCAGGGAGCCATTCAAGAGGGAGGAGAGAAGAGAAATGTAGTTGTGATTGGGGACAGTATAGTCAGAGTAATAGGCACAATTCTCTATTGCAGGGATTGAGAGTCCTAAAGTCTGTGTTGCTGCCTGGTGCCTGGGTTCAGAACATCTCATCTGACCTGCAGAGGAATTTGGAGTGGGAGGGGAAAGATCCAGTTGTCTTAGTCCATGTGGGTACTGACAACGGAGGTGAAACAAAAGGTTCTGCTGAGGGAATTTGAGCAGCCAGGGACTAAATTAAAAAGCAGAACCTAAAAGGTAATGATCTCAGGATTGCTGCCTGAGCCACGCGCAGATTGGCACAGGGTCAATGAGATCAGAGTTAAATGTCTGGCTCAAAGATTGGTGTGGGAGAAGTGGGTCTGAATTCGTGGGACATTGGCACCAGTATTGGGG
>JARFYF010000067.1:1796025-1807241 GCA_030265395.1 Rhina ancylostomus
GTTGGACAAACTTGGGTTGTTTTCTCTGGAGCGGCAGAGGCTGAGGGGAGACCTGATAGAGGTTTATAAAATTATGAAGGACATAGACAGAGGAGACAGCCGGTATCTTTTTCCCAGGGTTGAAATGTCTAATACTAGGGGACATGCATTTAAAGTGAGAGGCGGAAAATTCAAAGGAGATGGGCAGGGCAAATTGTTTACACATAGAGTGGTGGGTGCCTGGAATGCGCTGCCAGGGTGGTGGTGGAGGTAGATACGATAGAGGGGTTTAAGAGGCTCTTAGGCACATGAATGTGCAGAGAATGGAGGGATATGGGCATTGTGGGATTAGTTTAGTTAGGCTTTTAATTACTAGTTTAATTTGTTCAGCATGACATTGTGGGCCGAAGGGCCTGTTCCTGTGCTGTGCTGTTCTATGTTCTATAACTTTAGACCTTTGCACTCTTACACATGATACTCTGACCGTGGGAGAAAGATTCTGCCTATCTCCCCTGTCCATGCCTCTTGTCAGGTCCCCTTGCCCTTTCATACGTCGAGCAGTTACTGTAACTTAGACTCCTGACCTGTGCGATTGAAAATGACCACAGTTTGTTTAGACCTCTGTCATTGTCATAGACATCTGCCAGGAACCCCAGCTGTAGGTGTGAATGGGATGGACCTGACCCGACCCCCCTGTCCTACTGGGGCGTTTATTTCAAAAATAAACTTTGTTCATAAATCTATATGTATAGGAAATCTGTACTGAATCTGTACACACTGTTCTTTGCATTCGTTGTTTCGGCAACTCAATACATTCATTGTGCCAATGGACCAGTATATTCTGGTCACAAAGCACCAACACCACCCGTGTTTCCATGTTAAACAATGCAGCCATGAAGTGTTGGAGAGGCTGTTATCCAGGTCCTTGGACTTAGCAGGGCCCCAGAATGCGGTTCTTCCCCACAGAGCCTTAGCGTTGGCTGCACTAAGCTTCAGTGCGTCCCTCAGCACAGACTCCTGCAGCCTGGAATGTGCTGGCTGCAGCATTCACTTTGGTCATCTCCTTGTGCTGGACAACCAACAAGTTTCGGATAGACTGGGGTGTGTCTTTTGCCGAGTTGTGTTTGAACTCTGAGGTGAAAGGTCACTGTTTAACCCCACACACTTTTGTCTTGCAATATTTTCTCATTCCTGAGCAACATTTTGACCAGCTTCTCTTTAACACAGGCCAGTTTGAAGAAGTTCTTGGAATATGTCCAACATGGCGCAGCGGAAAAGATTCTTAAGCTCCTGGATAAAGGGCTGGACCCCAACTTCCATGATGCAGAGACTGGAGGTAGGCTTTAATGTTCAAAGCTGCTGGATGGTCAGGTGTTAACCGACATTGGATGAGCTTCAAGAGTGGGAGAGGGAAGGAAAGGGCTGGAGCAGGCTGTGGAGGGGGAAGGGAATGTCTGGACAAATTGGAGAGGAAAATCGTGGTAAAGGGAGGGGAACAGACGATTGGAGAGAGTGGGGAGTGAAAGCTGGTGGAAGGGGGGAGGGAGAAGAGGGATGAAGGGGGAGGGAAGGAGGAGGTTGAGCGTTGAGGGTGAGGTAGGATGGATGGAGAGAGGGATGAGGATTTGGGATGGGTCAGGGAAGAGGAGAGGGAAGGGATTGTGGGGCAAGTTGGCGTATCATATTTCAAAGTCCAGAAACTTCCAAAGACTTCCGCAAATGTTTTCTGTGAATGTTTGCAGCAAGGGACGGCTCAGTGGTGTAGCTGGTAGAGCCGGTGCCTCACAGCTCTAGAGACCCGGTTCAATCCCGATCTCCGGCGCTGTCTGTGTGGAGTTTGTATGTTCTCCCTTTGACTGTGTGGGTTTCCCCCGGGTGTCCGGTTTCCTCCCACATCCCCAAAGACGTGTGGGTCGGTATTTACAGCAGCTGCTGTAGATTGTTCTGCGGTGTGTTGGTGAGGGGTAGAATCTGGGGGAGGTCGATAGGAATGTGGGGAGAATAAAATGGGAATAGTGCAAGTGGATACACCTGTGATCCAGGTGAAGGGTCTCCACCCGAAACGCCGACTGTCCATTTCCCTCCATAGGTGCAGCTCGACCCACCGAGTTCCTCCAGCACCTTGCATAGTTTGATAGCTGGTGCAGACTTGATGGGCTGAAGGGCCTTGTTCTGTCAGGTGACCCTCAGATTGCCCCAGCCCATCAATTGTCCTAGGTGAGGCTGACAGATGCTGGCCAGCTGTTACCCAGGTGGGAGGGGTCATCTTTATTTGGAACAGAAGGGGCTGGGGCGAGGACTCATTTCCCTGGATAGCTTAACGGTGACTTTATGGGCAGAGATGTAAAGTGATTGGTCGAAGGACTGGAGGGGAGTTGAGGATTTGGGGGTCTGGACCTCTCTGTCGGAGCAGGTGGGAGACGTGGACACCCTCGCCAAGTTTAAAGGGCCACCTTTAGCGTCACAACCTCCAGGTGCGTGGACCAAGAGCAGGAAAGTTGGGATGAACTCTCTGTGGCTGGCATGGACACAATGGACCAAATGGCCTCCTGCTGTCCATTTGTACAGTTCTGAAATGGGGCACGGTGGGTCAGGGTCGGGGGGGAGTGATCAGCAGCCCTCCCGGGATCAGCAGCCCTCCCGCCAAGCCAGTGCCCACTTGTCCCAACAAAGCTGGTGATCGAGGGGGAAGAGCCTCGCTGGGTTCCTATGAGTTCAGTGGACTAGGTTAAAGAGAACCAGAGGAAATTCTTGGGTGAGATCAACGAGGCAGCCTTCACATTGTCATCCTCCAGGCATCTGGTGTAGTAGGTGGTCTGTGGGACCTCGCCAGACAGGTGAACGGGGGCTCAAATCAAATCTGGGGTCCTCCTTGTTGGAGACAGGCCACACACTTAGAACATAGAACAGTACAGCCCAGGAACAGGCCCTTCAGCCCAGGATGTCTGTGCCGAACACGATGCCAAATTAATCTAATCCCTTCTGCCTGCACATGATCCACATCCCTCCATTCCCTGAATATTCACGTGTCTGTCTAACAGCCTCTTAAACCCCTCTACCGTATCTGCCTCCACCACCACCCCTGGCAGCCGGTCCCAGACACTTTTTTTTGATTTTTCATTTTGGACTGTATTTGCACTGTGGGAGGGAGGTTGGTCAGACATGAGCATAATGATGGTGGTTTGTTGCAGTGAGGGAGCATTCTCTGGTTCTCCTTAACCTAGTCCACTGAGAACTTCAACACCCTCCGCATGCCCCCTCCCCTCCTCAATCCTCCACCCGTACTTCCCCTCCCCAGTCCCACTCCCCCCTCCCTCTCTCCAACTCCCCTCTCTTCACCCCCACCCTCTGTCCTGGCTTTCGGGTTGCCAGCTCTCGTTGGACACATTCCTGGAACTTTAGTTAATTGACCAGTCAACCCAAGTCTTCAATGCCCAGTCTGGTCCACCTCCAAAATATCCACTGGTCCATTCCCCACAGCCAGCTGGAAAGCTCACCTTTGCAGGACTGCGAGCCTTTCCACTGCCTTTGGTATTTTTTTATGACTGGTAAATAACAAACGAGAGCTCAAAGAGAAATGGGCAAAAAAAACCAATTTTGTTTTGTGCCTGTGTGATGTTCCTCCTGGGTGTGTTACTCTCAGTCTGCCCTGTCCTGCGGATTAATCTCCAGCTCCTGGGGACTCTTGGAGATTGACAGCTCAACTTGGGGCTCTCTGGTTTAATAAATGATTAAGGATTTATTTCAAAGGCTTTAACTTCCATGTGAGCGGCTGACTCAGCCAATGCTGCTCTGCTCGGGGTAACAGGGAGATGTGTGTAATGATCAATATTTATATATAGTGTATTCAAGAGTGGGAGAAGGGGTATGTGTGTTCTATAGTGTTGACTGTAGTACAGGAGATCTCTGTGCTTCAGTACAGTGCCTTTAAAAGGTCAGGTGATTTACACAGCAAGAGGTAGTCCAGACATTGGGCTGGAATGTACTTAGGCTGATGGACAGCCTCCAAGACTCAGTGATGCACGGAAGGTCCCTGGACAAGTGTCTAGACGTGACCCGTGCCTGGGTCCTACCCTGACACCAGCCGGGATTGGGGCTGGTGTGGGCTGGCATCGGTGTGAGCTGGCCTGTTCTGCTCCGGTGAGGTTGGTCAAGGAACTAGTAGAATTAAATGGAAAATCCACATCATAGTCACAGAGTGTGGAACAGGCCCTTCAGCCCAGCAGGTCCATGCGCACCACCCACCTACACCAATGCCATGTCATTCTCCCTACATTCCCATCAATTACCCCAGACTCTACCCCTCACCTACACACCAGGGATAATTTACAGTGGCCAATTAACCCACCGACCCGCACGTGGGAAACCTACGGGGTTTCAGGGACAACATGCGAACTCCACACAGACAGCACTGGAAGTCACTGTGCCATCCCCCCTTGTAATAGAGGTCTCTGGAAGATTCCAGACTCTGGATTATAGTGCACCTACCCACCCTACAATCCCTCCCATCTCAACCCCTCTCTACTTCCATTCTACCTCAATGGTTAACCTCTGCCTTCCACCACCCCCTCCCCACCCTGTCCCATCCCTCCCCTTCCCCACTCAACCCCCTTCGTCCTTCTTCTCCCTCCCCACCTCTTCCCCAAGCCAGAGGTCAGGATTGAACCGGGGTCACTGGAGCTGTGAGGTGGCAGCTGTACCAGCTGTGCCACCTATTCATCAGATCAATGACACATGATTCTTTGTCGTCACCAAACAGAATACACAGGGTTTGAGTTAGTGTCTGACACCAGAGACTGCGGATGCTGGAATGTGGAGCAACAGACAATCTGCTGGGGGAGCTCAGTGGGTCGAGCAGCATCTGTGGGGGGAGAGCATTGTCAGTGTTTTGGTTTGAAACCCTGTGTCAACTTGGGGGACGGGGACTGGATCGCTCCTGGAGAGACGAACCAATGTCCACCTGGTCTCGACTTTCTCCATTGTGCGTCCTGCACCTGAGCTTTGGTGGAGGGTGGGGGTGATCAGAGTGGGGAGGGCTTGGGTGAGGACCACTTAGCTTATCGTCAATACACCAGTGTGTAATGAAGTTCCTCGTTCATGTGAAGTTCACAGAGTAAACCGTGTACACGGTAATAACTACAATAAACACAGTGACGAGTGCAAAGGAACAGAATGGTGCAGAGGTTGTTGTGCAGTCTGAAGTCATGCAAAAAGGACTGAAAGGATAAACATGGAATAACCGAGAGGGGTCAAGTGAGGAGAGTGAGAATGTGGTGGGACCGCCGGAAAGAGGATGTTACAGAGGTTTTCCCCGTGAAGTTTGCCAGGTTGCCTGCAATCAGAATGAACTTTCCTATTTCCCCCACAGAAGTGCCACTGACCCTGTCCACACAGCTGGAGAACTGCCCAGATGTTATCCGAGTGCTATGTCTCGGAGGGGCGCACATCGACTTCCGAGCACGGGATGGGATGACAGCTCTTCACAAGGCAGCCATTAACGGCAACTACAATGCAGTCCTGGTAAGTACAGAGCTGGGGGCAGGGGAGGGGGGCAACACTGGGCAACTGTACAACAACGTCCCCACATCCCAGCCTACAAAAAAATCATCTGCCTACCAAATCCTTCATCCTATCTCAAACTTCCGGGTTATTCGTTGTTTAGTTTGCGCTATTTATTGATTTTTGTAATTTATAGTAATTTTATGTCTTTGCACTGTACTGCTGCCGCAAAACAACAAATTTCATGTCATCTAAGTCTGTGAGAATAAAACTGATTCTGGTTCAACCTTTCCCATTTAAGATCCCCACGTTCACATTTATCATACAAAATTCCTATGTAAACGTCACACTGTAATGAACCCCTCCTGCCAACGGTGGCAGCACTTCTTAATTCATTCTTCTCCATAAAGATGCACCATGGTCTGCCGCAGCTCTTTCCTGGAGCAGAATGTTTTTTTTGCCAAGCAACGTGTTATTAAAAAATAAATAAATTATTGTATCTGCAATTCATTGTATCGGAAGGAAAAGGACTGTGAGGATAGAACAGGGAATGAATCAACTGGATTGTTCTCCAAAAGATCATAATTTTCCAGCCCCAATAACATCTCCGTGAATCCCCCTGAACCCTCTCCAGTGCTATCACATCCATGTGGTGGTGTGACGAGGCAGTGTTGGATGAGACGCCCCTTAATTAAATTGGTTGCCCTCTATTTCTCAAATAGTTTTACTGGCTCGTTGTCTACAGAGGATGAGGTTTAGGCTGATCCTGAACAGAACATCTCTGGGACAGAGTTCATCCCGGGCTTATCCGACTGACAGAGTGTCCAAGAGCTTTGTGGCCATTGGTGACAGCTGCTGGCTCCTGGTGACCCGGGGAATAACTCAAACTTACCTTGCTGCAGTCGTCCCAGTGGGAATGAAGCTGAACAGGCACTGCCCCTGCCAAACCTCACCCACATCTTCGAGAACCCATTCAGCAAAGCAGTTGACCAGCTGGCTAGTGAAGCTGTTAAATGTTGTCACTTAATGGTGCTGCTTGAGGGAGAGAGAGGAGGAGTTGTTGTTTGTGATATATATTTGAATGACTTGGATGTGAATGTAGGAGGGATGATTAATAAGTTTGCGGATGGCACAAAAATGGGTGGTGTTGTGTTCAGCGAGGAAGGCTGTCCAAGGCCACTGGCAGATAGGAATCAGATGGAACATTGGGCAGAGCATTACCAGATGGAACATCATCCCGACGAGTGCGAGGGTAGGTACTTTGGGAAACCAGATGGGGTAGGACATTACTGTAAATGATAGGGTGAGGAATATTGATGGACAGGGGGTCCTTGGGGTTCCCTGATAGTGTCAGCACAAATAGAATGGGTGGTGAAGAAGGCGTATGGCGTGCTTGCCTTCATAGGTCAGGGTGTAGAAAGTTGTGACACTGGTGACACCACAGCTGGAGCACTGGGTGCTGTTCTGGTCACCACACTGTAGGAAGGATGTGGTTTGCAGGAGGCGAGATTCACCAGGAGGTTGCCTGGATTGGAGGACTTCAGCTATGGGGAGAGACTGGACATGTTGGGACTGTTTTCCCCAGAGCGAAGGAGGCTGAGGGGTGTACTGGATTATGAAAGGCATAGACAGCATAGATTGTCTTTTCCCCATGGTGGGGGTATCAAAAACAAGAGGGTATAGGTTGAAGGTGAGAGGGAGGAGTTTTGAGAGGGAGGGGATCTGAGGGGAAAGTAGTTGAGTTGAGAGACGGGTTAATATCTGGAACTTGCTGCCAGACGAGGTGGTGGAATCAGATACAGTCACTGTGTTTAAGAGGCATTTAGACAGGCCCTTGAATAGCCAAGGTGGAACAGGAGACTGTCCTAATGTGGGCAAAGGTCAGCACAGATCTGGTGAGCTGAAGGGCCTGTTATTGTGCTCTACAACTCCAGTATTGTTGGGTGGAATGGAGGGAGGGTGTGTGAGTGGGTGGGTGGAGGTGTTGGGAGAGTGAGGGAGGGCAGACGGCGTGAGGCGGGTGAGAAGGAGGTTGGGGGCCAGATAGAATAGGGAGGGGGATGCCATTCCAGCCCCATCTGGGAGGGCCTATCCATCCTTACGGAATCCGCACTGATGGTCCTTTGCCCTACACTGTGCTGGGACCTAACCGGTGGCTTGGAGAGTGTTCCTTTGATGTGTGAGTTCCCCTTTTGTGCTGGGTCGGTTAGCCTTGCCCTGCCGTGATTGTGACTGGGGTTCTTGCTGATTTTCAGACCCTCCTGGAGCAAGGGGCATCCCCGAATTACAAGGACCGGCGAGCGCTGACTCCTCTCTACCACACGGCCATCGTGGGCGGCGACACCACCTGTTGCGAGCTGTTGCTCTACAACCGTGCTCAGATTGGCTTTGCCGACGAGAATGGCTGGCAGGAGATTCACCAGGTGAGCGCTGAGATGTGGTGGTCTTTGGTCTGGCCTTTATCCTGCTCCACCTCCCATCGGCCTCTGTCCGTTCCCCTGCCTGCTGCCCATCGTGGGATCCAGCGGCCCCAGATATGAGGTTCCACCTTGTGTCTTGTGTCTGGGCAGCTGGACTGCAGATACTATAGTGACGTTAACTCATTCATCACTCCACCTCTTCGTCCATCACCAGTAGAGTGTTTCCCTTACCATGTGGGGCACGGTGACGCATCCAGTAGAGCTGCTGCCTCACAGCTCCAGCGCCCTTCCCTCCGGTGCCGTCTGTGTGGAGTTTGCACGTTCTCCCTGTGACTGTGTGGGTTTCCCCTGGCTGCTCCGGTTTCCTCCCACATCCCGATGATGTGTTAGTTCAATTAGTACAAGCAGGTGATAAAGGAATCTTTTATTCAAAGATACAAGAAACTTTGCTTCCATGATCAAGTCAAGTTATTTTTATTGTCATGTGCACAAGTCCTATAAGAGATAAGAGCCAAATTAGGCCATTCAGCCCATTGATACAGCTCTGCCATTCAATCGTGGCTGACTTTTTTCTGAACCCCATTCTCTCGCCTTCTCCCCGTAACGTTTAACCCCCTCACCAATCAAGAACCTATCAACCTCTGCCTTAAATACACCCAATGACTTGGCCTCCACAGCCCTCTGTGGCAACAAATCCCACAGATTCACTGCCCTCTGGCTGAAGAAATTCCTCCTGATCTCAGTTCCAAAGGGATGTCCCTTTATTCTGAGGCTGTGCCCTCGGATCCTGGACTCTCCCACTGATGGAAACATCCTCTCCATTTCCACTCTACCCAGGCCTTTCAGTATCCGGTAGGTTTCAATGAGGTGCCCCCTCATCCTTCTGAACTCCGTCAGGCCCAGAGACATTTGTTGGGTGAGTGTCACATTTATTGCCAAGTGTAAGTTTCCTTGAAAAAGGGAGGCTCTTGAGAAAGGGGGAGCCTGGAGTCACATGTGGGTGAGACCAGTCAAGGATGACACAATTCCTTTGCTGAAGGACAATTTCTGTGATTCCTGCTCCTGGTCAGAGGGAAACAGGAATCCTGAGCTCGCGGACACTGGCAGTTGTGGTCCAGTTCCACGTTCATTCTCTCTCCTTCAAATTGTAATTTTGTTTTTTAATTAGTCCGCCCCCCCACCAAAACACACAGCAACAGAGGCTAATTTCACTCATTCACATGGGTTAGCTGGAGGTGTTCATAATTACAGCGTAATCATAAGCAGGCAGCTGACAGACTGTAAGATTTGATGAAGCGCCCATCTTTCAGGGACATCCAGAGAGCAAACCATCCCACATAAAAATCAAGGCAAAGATTGTTCAGCAAAAGCTCATTCCTGAAGCATTGAAGAGGTGTATTTACATAGCCCCTATCAGGACATCTCTAAGGCTGCTTTGCAGCTACTAAGGTGTTTTTGTAGTACAGTCAGTTTTGTGATGTCAGAAACACAGTCACTAATTTGCCCAGTAATGACTGAATAATGTGTTCGAAGGACCTCAGGTGAAACAGGAGTGGGATTCCATGACTTGGTCACTCAGGCCTGCTCCACCGTCTGCGGCTGCTCTGGTCTTTGCTCAGCTCCACTTTCCTACCTGTTCCTTCAGCTCCGCTGCAGCCCAATGTCTGTGCCGGCCTTCGATGTGTTCAATAACTCATCCTCCACAGCTCCCTTCCTCCAAAGATTCATGATCCTCGGTGAGGAGAAATTCCTCCTCCTGCCCACCTCCCATATTCTGAAACTACAGAGTTATAGAGTTATACAGCACGGAGACAGGCCCTTCGGCCCAACCCATCTGTGCCGACCAAGATGTCTATCCAAGGTAATCCCATTTTCCCGTATTATGCCCAGATCCCTTTACACCCTTCCTATCCATGTACCTGTCCAAATGTCTTTTAAACGTAATTGTACCCACTTCCACCACTTCCTCCGGCAGCTCGTTCCATACACCCACCACCCTCTGTGTGAAGAAGTTGCCCCTCAGGTCCCTTTTAAATCTTTCTCCTCTCACCTTAAATCTGTGCCCTCTAGTTTCGGATTCTCCCACCCTGGGAAAAAGACTGTGACCATCCACCTTGTCTCTGCCCCTCATGATTTTATAAACCTCTATAAGGTCACCCCTCAGCCTCCTTCTCTCCAGGGAAACCAGACCCAGACTATCCAGTCTCTCCTTATAAGTCAAGCCCTCCAGTCCCGGCAACATCCTTGTGAATCTTTTCTGCACGCTCTCTATGGCATCAATCTGTGGATCTCACCGACAGGGACAGCATCTTCTCAACATCCACCCATCAGTTCTCCTCAGAATCTTATATGGATCAATAAGGTCATCTGACATTAGTTGAAACTGCTTTGGGAAATATTAATAAAGTCTTTGTGAGGAATCCAGGAATAAGATCGATCCTCTCCTTTGAAATGATGCCAGGGGATTTTGTCTGCCCGACAGAGCTCCAGTTTAATGTTGCTTCCAAAATTCGGTCCCTCTGTTGCCACAGCACTCCATCAGTGACTCAGTGCTTCGCGAAGACGATGGGCTGTCCCTCAACCGGAGCCCCCCTCCCTGCTCACCTCGTCTTCTCATGCTCCCAGAGCATACTAGATATAATTAAATCAGGATTAATCTCATCCCAGATTCATACAGGCCCTTCTGCCCATCGATGCTGCACTGACCATCACCTACCCACTTACACTAATCCTACAGTATACCACTTTATACTCCCTAAATTCCCATCACCTCCCCCCAGATCCTACCCCTCACCTACACACCAGGGCCAATTTACAGCGGCCAATTAATTCGATAACCTGCTCATAGAGTCTTAAGAGTCCTATAGCACAGAAACAGGCCCTTCAGCCACCATGTCTATGCCAACCTTTGTACCAATACATGTTAATCCTATGTACCTGCGCCTGGCCCCTAGCTTTCTATGCCTTAGTGATACGAGTACTTGTCTGGATGCTTCTTAAATGCCTCCACCACCTCTTCAGACAGCACATTCCAGACTCTAACTACTCTGTGTGGAAAAGATTCTCCCTAAACCACCTCACTCTCACTTTATGCCTTTGCAATGCTTATTTCAGGCACTGTAACTGGTGTGTGGTTGGAAACCCATGCGGTCACAGGGAAAACGTACAAACTCCACAGAGGCAGCACCTGAGGTCAGGATTGAACCTGGACCACTGGAGGTGTGAGGCAACATTTGTCACTGTATTGCCCTTGTCTGTAGATATCCAGTCCACCAGCACTGGTTATAGGACTGATACGGTGAGGGAAATCATTTCTCA
>JARFYF010000067.1:3118565-3128715 GCA_030265395.1 Rhina ancylostomus
AAATGGACAGTCAACGTTTCGGGTCTCAACTGTCCATTTCCCTCCACAGATGCTGCCTGACCCGCTGAGTTCCTCCAGCACTTTGTGTGTTGCTCCAGATGCCAACATCTGCAGTCTCTCGTGTCTGAATAAATAATGGCCAACTTCCGCCCCCGACCCCCCCACCACAGGAAAAAGTTTTGTTTTAAATTGATGCTTCTTGGCCACATTAAAAAGCTGAAAGTCCACTTCACTTTCATCTTGCATCAAATGTGGCACCACACTCATCTGTGATGCTTCTGCACAAATTCTTCATGAGATGTTTTTAAATAAACTCCCACATGTGAGCTGTTAAAACCCTAATGTGAGCTGTTAAAGCCCTACACGAAACAAATTAAGGGTTTGTGTGGTCTCGATCTCGCTATTACTGATATAGAACTAGTGCACAACTTTTGACTGGCAGGCTCATGTAGGTGCTACAGAATGACCATTTTAGGAAGTGAGACTGGGGCGTGATAGTAGAGGATAAAGTGAGATTACTTTGCATACACGAGCTGGGAGTACATGAAAATAAAACAAAAACATAATCAGACTAAACAGAAGATGCCATTTGTCCCATTATACTGCGGCAGTCCTTCAAAAGAGTTATTCAATTAGTCCCACTGCCCCATTCTTTTCTCTTTGCCCCACGGTTAAATGTGTTATCCAATTCCCTTTTTCAGAGCTATAACTAAATCTGCTTCTATCATTTTATTAAAAATGCATTTCAGATCATTTCTTACATTTAAAAAAAATTTACAATTGGCAAAAGTACCAGAGGATATATTACCTTAAATCTATACCATGTGGTTACTAATCACTACCTCCTCTCACCCCACCTCCAAAACCAATTTCTTCTTATTTATTCCCATTAAAAACACCTCAAAGAAAGGGAAGTAAATCAAAATAGGGATTTTAAAAAAATTGGTATTAGTGTGAATAGCTAGCTGCTGCAGATTATGAAGAACAGTTCCTCTGTGGCCTGCTCTGTGGATGCAGAACCTTTGTTTTACTACGCTTTATGATGTGGGTATCCCCCAATGCCACACTATTGTAAGATAGAACACATAACACCTGATACAACACAGGCATCAAAACCACTGAACTTTCTCTCTGAGCTGAGGAAGTTGAGAGATCAATTAGACATGTTCACAAAATAAGGAAATACTTTCACAAAACTGAAAAAGGAGAACAAATGTTGAAAGGCTCACTTCCCCAAGCACTACATGGCTGGTACCACAAATGGAGGATTCCCGAAAACACTCACAAGACGTGGTCATTAACTTCAAATTCTCTAGCTCTCACCCTAAATACCACAAAGTCTTTTGGAGAATGCAGGTAAGTCAGGATAGATGGGGGAGCAAAGAAGTTTCGGAATACACATTTGGATTGTTGACAGTCTTTCTGAATTCCTGAATTGATCAGCATTGTAGAATCTGCAAAGAGCAGTACTGAGCAACTTGTACCAGGCTTCTCTCTATTGGAAAGGGGTCTGCTATTGGCTCAATGCAGCATCTGTGTGGCAGGAAGCAGAAATTGATCTTGGGTACCAATGTATTATCCATCAATTTCTGCTTATTTTACTTGGATACAAACTGTGTCAAGTATTCTCTGATGCCCTCTATGGTCGAACACTCACTGTGGAGGTTCAGACACAAGTTAGTTACGAGACAACGGTTGGTACCTATGGAACCCTAACATAACTTAGCAACTTTAGGAGAATGAGTTATATGGGAAAGGAAAATAAAACATATGCTAGAAGTTAAAAAGTTCTGCTGATATACATTTAATATGGATTTTCCATCTATCATTTCACAGAAGCATTTTAATTGGATTTGAAGAATTCCTAAACACCTGAAGGGGTAGGATCATACATGGAAATGAGGAAACATGCTTTATGCTAACTGAGTAACATGCAAAAAAAATCAACGTACATTAACAGCACAGAAGCTGGGGATACTGGGTTGAGCATCTTATCTCCCAACTTCAAAATCACTCCACCATCTACAAAGCTCAAGTTAGCAGTGCAATGGAATGATCATCACTCATCTGGATAAATCCAGATGAAAGTCAACCAGGATACAAGAATTTTGGTAAAAGGCACCCTTGGTACCAAACCCTGTCTCTTTTCTCCCACCTCATGGCACACTGCATTGCAATGTTCACCAGCTGCAGATTACGCAGTGATAATGCAAAGTTACTTCAGCAGCAGCATCTAACCCCTTGCACCCTCACTGCATTATAATGTTAGGGACTCCATGATTTTAACTCAGTAATGGGAGAAAAAGACTTCCATCTGACATGTTGCTTGCCACAACCTCTGAACGTCCTAAAGGACTTAAACCTTCCTGTTGGAGGATCCCCTGCCATCCTCGTTTTCATCAGTATCCTGACGCGCACACACATCCTCATTCTATTGCTATTGAAAATCAGTGGAAACAAAGGAGCTTTTTACTATCTAAGGGAGGTGGCCATATGCCATTCACTAGCACAGTGTGTATAGTTTTTCTAACCCTGTAAGTGGAAAGACTTTGTTAAGCTGGAAAGAGTGCAAAGAAGATTTACGAGGGTGTTGCTAGGACTCGAGAGTATGAGTTATAGGGAGAGGTTGTGCAGGACCAAGACTTCATTCACTGGAGCGTAGGAGACTGAGTGACCTTACAGAGGTGTATAAAATCTTGAGGGGCATGTATAGGGTGAATGCACACAATCTTTTTCCCAGGGAAAGGGAATCAAAAATAGGTGAGAGGGGAAAGATTGAAAAAGGACCCAAGTTTCGTACAATTATTAAGGGTAGGAGTGAGGCCACACCTGGATGGCTATGCAGTTTTGGTCCCCTTACCCAAGATATGGTAGCAATGCCCAGCAGTTATGAAAAGTGATGGGTAAATACATTTTTGTTTTTTTACTGTCACTGGGTTAAAATCCTGGATTCCCTAACATTACACATGCAGTAGTGTTGCAAGGGGCAAGCTCGCTGAGATCAGATTTCGAAGCAACTATAATGGGCCTTTGATGCTGCATGACAGCTTACACAAGGAGAACAAAGTTAAAAGCAAACTGGAAATGTCCCTACCTCAGACTTCATGTAGGCTGCCACACCTTTTGCAGCACTGATAATCACGTAGGGAACCCGGTCGCCAAGATTGGGTGCACTCCCTGCGTCTCGCTTTCGCATCCTATATGCCAGGAACAAGAAATGGAACAAAACATTCAGTAAAATTGGCCAATTAACATTTTAAGGTTAATTCCAATCAAATCATTCAAATTTCTTAACTAACGCTCTCTAATTAACTCCAGTGGTCCTGATACTGACCTTCCCCCCCACCCCAACATCCTGAGTATGGTGAAAGCTCTTTTAGGATGCTGACAAGGACAGGATTTATAACTCAACCCCAATAGCGATCAGCTGCCTTCTTGAACTGCCACAGTTCTTGTGGTGAAGGCAATTCCACAGTGACATTAGATGGGGATTTCCAGAGAAGAGCTTGGAGATTGTGACCATCCCAAATCCTTTTAGGTGCCATTGATGAGCATGGGAATTACCAGTGGGGAAAAAAAACTTTGGCGACTTGTGTAATGCCTTTTGTAGATCCTGTAAAGTGCAGGCATCGTCCACTGATGGATGATGGTCGAGGATCAGCTTTGTCTTGGATGGTGTTGAGTTTTTTGAATATCAGTGGGGTTGTAGCTATCCAAGTGGGCACTATTCCAAGGCACAGTTCTTTGAAAGTGGTGGAACGTGTTTGTGGAGTCAGGAGATGTGTCAGTCACTGCAGAATACCCAACTGGTGACCTTGCTTTTGTTGTCATATTATTTATCTGACTAGCCCAGTTAAGTTTCTGGGGAATGATAAACTTCAGGTGTTGATGGTGGCATATTCAACAACAAAATGGTGTTGAATATTAGATGGTGATTAGATACTTTCTTTTGGGAAATGGTCACTGCCTGGCACAAAGGGGCTGGAGTTTAGAAGTAGGGTAGTTTTGGTACAATTATTAAGGGTAGGAGTGAGGCCACACATGGATGACTATGCAGTTTTGGTCTCCTTACCCAAGATATGGTAGCAATGGAAGCTATCCAAAAGAGATTCATCAAGCTAATCCTGAGATGAAAGGTTTGTCCTATCAAGAAAGGCCAATAGATTGGGTCTGTATCTTTTTTTGGAGTTAAGAAGAATAAGGAGTGATCTTATTGAAACACAAGATCCTAAGGGAACATGACAGGACAGATGTTGAGATGATTTCACTAGTGGGAAAATTTGGAATGAGGAGACATAGCTTCAAGGTAAGGGGCTGATCATTTAAAATACAACTACATAGAAATTTCTTCTTTGCGGGGGGAGTGACATTCTCCCCAGAAGTTGTGGAGGTATATAAATTTTTGACAGATCAAAGGACTGAGCGCTATGGGGATTCTAGCACAAGTAGTTGAGGCTTGGATAGATTAGTTATGATCATATTGAACAGTGGGGCAGAGGTGAATGGCCTACCCCTGCTTCTATTTTCTTGAAAGCTCTCATGTGAACAATACCTGGCATTTATCACCCCAATGATAAATGTCAGCCAGATCTTGTTGAAGGTAAGCATGGACTGCTTCAGGACCTTAAAGATTATGAATAGAAATGAACACTACCCAATTAAATAACCTTCCCTTAATATTTATATCTGTGGGTCATGAAGCATATCAGCATCAGATTGTGTTTCTGAAGGCAACGCTGGACTTCTGCGAGCAGCAGCAGTTCCCTGATTATTAGGATACAGGACTCAAATCAGATGCAATAATTTGCAATACAACTCCTGCTGATGCTTACACACAAGAACATAAGGAGCAGGAGGCAGCCATCTGGCCCGTTGAGCCTGCTCCACCATTCAATAAGATCACGGCTGATCTGGCCATGGACTCAGATCCACTTAACCCGCCTTTTCCCCATAACCCTCAATTCCCCTACTATGCAAAAATCTATCTAACTGTGTCTGAAATATATTTAATGAGGTAGCCTCTACTGCTTCCCTGGGAAGAGAATTCCACAGATCCACTACTCTCTGGAAAAAGAAGTTTCTCCTCATCTTTGTCCTAAATCTATTCCCCCAAATCTTGAGGCTATATCCCCTAGTTCTAGTCTCACCTATCAGTGGAAACAACCTTTCTGTCTTGATCTTATCTATCCCTTTCATAATTTTATGTGCTTCTATAAGATCTCCTCTCATTCTTCTAATTCCAGCGAGTATAGTCCCAGGTGACTCAATCTCTCCTCATAGGCTAACCCCTCATCTCCAGAATCAACCTGGTGAACCTCTACACTGCCTCCAAAGCCAGTATATCTTTCCTCAAGTAAGGAGACCAGAACTGCACGCAGTACTCCAGGTGAAGCCTCACCAGTACCCTGTACAGTTGCAGCATAACCTCCCTGCTCTTAAATTCAATCCCTCCAGCAATGAAGGCCAATGTTCCATTTGCATTTTTGATAAAATGAGAACCTTCAGGATCCTTCAAGGGTCAAGACCTTTCAGGATCCTAAATAAAAGCAGAAAATGCTGGAAACACTCAGTAGGTCAGGTAGCACCTGTGGGATGAGAAGAAGTTAGCCTTTCAGGTCGAAGACCTTTAGTCAGAATTAGTATATTTCACATTTCTAGCACCTACAGTTTTTTGTTTTTCATCCCCTCAGGATTTTATGATTCAATCGTCCCCTTTCGATCTTTTCAACTCCAGTGGATGCTAGCCTAACCTGGCCAACTGTCCTCTCAAGATAACTTGACGATCCCAGGTATTAGTCTCGTGAACTTTCTCTGAAACTGCTTCCATCACATTTACATCCTTCCTCAAATGAGATCCAGATGTGCTCTCACTAATCTACATAATTGTAGCATAATCTCTTAACTTTTATGTCCAGTCAACCTCACAATAAAGTATTAGTTTTCCACTT
Source organism: Rhina ancylostomus (assembly GCA_030265395.1). Lineage (NCBI taxonomy): Eukaryota > Metazoa > Chordata > Chondrichthyes > Rhinopristiformes > Rhinidae > Rhina > Rhina ancylostomus. The sequence goes on from JARFYF010000067.1 coordinate 3,124,514, forward strand.
ATTTGCTGCAACTGCATGCTCTTCTTCTGTGACTCATGCATTAGGACATTTGGCTCTGCAATCTCTCATCATTCAGAAAACAAATATTAAAATTTTCCTGCCAAATAGACAATTTCATATTTTCCCATACTTCCTTCCATTTGCCAAATTTTATCCACTCACTTAACCCATCTACATTCTTTTACAATCACCTATTGTCCACCTTGCAACTTGCTTTCTTCCCTATTTGTGTGACATCAGCAAATGTAGCAAACGTATTTCACTCCCTTCTTCCAACTCATTTATATAAATGGTAAAAATTTAAGACCCGAGGACTGATTCTAGTGGCACACTGCTTGTAACATCACATAGACTGACGTGAGTCAAGTTTACAATATTTAGTAATTTTGTTCCAGAACTTATTTCTGTTTATTAAATTATACTTTCTCCACAACCCTGTGGCAGTCAACTTGACAAAATGCAGCTGGCTGCTGCTATTTTATGAGGATTACTTCCCCAGACCTAAAAGGTTCTGGAAAACCTAAAACCCACAAATAAAAAATTGCAGTTTAAAAACCCAAGCAGTTTTCACACTGATATTCCAGGCTATTCAATATTCTTAATTTAGGATCTGCATCATGGGGAAAATATAAGGCGAGAAATTGGATACATTAGTCCTTGTTTATCATACTCAAATTGCACATAAAAGACACTTTACCCAGGATTGTGCTAGCAATCCTTTCCCGGTGAACTTGTGCCCAGTAGGAAATTGTGCAGGTATTTCCGTGGGCGATTCACCGTCATGCATTTAACATTTTTACAGCATCTAATGACAACACAAGTTACACGCTGAACATTTTCTCCAGTGCTCGTGTAAATTGGAACTTTAGGGTGAACCCTACAACTCTCACTGAACATTCACGAAAAAACCAGGAACGCATTGTGTAAGAATCAGCAATATTTCCTTGTTTCTTTACAACATAGGAGGATGTCATTCAGTCCATCGAGTCTATGCTGTCTCCCAGGGTAATCCCATTCTCCACTAATATTTTTTTCTCTGCAGCCTTTTCTTCCTATACACCCATCAACTCCACCCCACCCCCCCACCAGATTTTGCCACAAACCTACACACTAGGTGCAACTTACAGTGGCCAATTAACCAGCATGCCTCTAGGATATGGGAGGAAACCAGAGCACCCAGAAGCAACCCACATTGTCACAGGGAGAACGTACAGTACAAACTCCTGTGCTGGAGGTCTTGGATTGAACCTGGGTCGCTGGAGTCAGTGAAACAGCGGCTCTGCTAGCTGCACCACCGCAACAACCCACGAGACCTCCAGTTACAGGAATTGCTCGATAACATTGATGTCTTGCACATAGCCCCCGCTAGTTTGCAAAGGCACGTTAGTGTGGTGGTTAGCATAACGCTTTATAGTGCCAGCGACCCGGGTTCAATTCCAGTCGCTGTCTGTAAGGAGTTTGTATGTTCTCCCCGTGTCTGTGTGGGTTTCCTTTGGGTGCTCCGGTTTCCTCCCACTTTCCAAAGACGTACAGGTTAGGAAGTTTTGGGCATGCTATGTTGGCGCCGGAAGCGTGGCGACATTTGCAGGCTGCCCCCAGAACACTCTACGCAAAAGATGCATTTCACTGCATTTCAATGTACATGTGACTAATAAAGAAATCTTGTTTTATAAAGGAAGCCATTGTCCCATTACTCTTTGTAGCCTCTTGGGCAAGTCCCATCTGTGCCACAATTACTGGCTGCTTGACCATCCTGCACTTTACAGAGGTTTGCGGGTCCCCCTGTGGCACAGGACTTGATTGGGGCACACAGTCACAGTTGCCTTGTCCCCTTTCTCCATGTTTTCCATCACTCTGTGGGCAGTCGTTCCTGCAGCTGTTGTGTATCTGCCACGGAGGAAGGTTCATTTAAGGTTTGACGGTCTTCCTGGTGATCAGCACGGCAATAATGTGGCAGCTGTGAGGTTCCCAGGGAGCTCCTGATGGGAACCAAACCGGCTATGTTTTAACGCATGATTCGATCCCAGAGTGTTCTGCCCAGTTTCACAAATTTTTGTGGGTTGTTAATGCTGCATACAGCACGTTTATTGACCATAAAAAAGTAAAATCTGATTTCTAGGGAATAGAAATAAATCTTTGGCATGCTGCATCACATGTGTTGCAGGCAAAATTATTGTACTGACTGCTTTCCTTGTTCCAGACTAGTAGATATTTTCTTCTATATAACAGGCTTGCTGACTTGGGAGCCTCACTCTGTAAAATATTCCAAAGGACTCAACACCATTCAAGATTTAGTGGGCAAATTGAGGAATATCCTGGGAATTGGCTGTGGGAAACATACAGGCAGCTGCAACCACAGTAGATTTAAGGGAAGGGCAATAAGCAAAGTGTACAGGTGTTTCCTTTCCATGACAAACTTATTCCAGCTTTCATCCTATCAAGTTCACTGTCAGTTAATACACCACTGGCACTCTGTTGGTAGAAAATGAAGGTGAATGGTTTGGGATTGTGCAAACAGGGAGTTCTGCTGGAAGTGAGGTGCAGTGCATAGATGAGTTAACACTCCGACCAGGGTCTGCATTATGTAAAGGAGAATCCCTCAGAATGGTTCTGATTGGTCCCTGTCTCGACAAATGAAAATTATGCCTTTATTCAGCACTTGTTGCATCATCCAACAAATAATTTGCAACCAATGAAATAGTTCAGGGTGTAGTGATGATTGCAATTTAGGAAACACAGCAGTAAATTCATACACAGTAAAATCCTGCAAACTGCTGATCAGATACAGTAGTGTAGCAGTTAGCTTAACACTTTATAGTGCCAGCGACCCGGGTTCAATTCCGGCTGCTGTCTGTAAGGAGTTTGTATGTTCTCCCCGTGACTATGTGGGTTTCTTCTGGGTGCTCCGGTTTCCTCCCACATTCCAAAAATGTACAGGTTAGGAAGTTGTGGGCATGCTACATTGCTGCTGGAAGCGTGGTGACACTTGCGGGCTGCCCCCAGAACACTCTATGCGAAGAGATGCATTTCACTATGTTTCGATGTACATGTGACTAATAAAGATATCTTGTATATTTTGTGTGAGGGACAGATATTCCCCTGTGATATCAGGCACAACCCTGCTCTGTAAAATACTGACACTGATGAGGCTGGGTGTGGCCTTGGTTTAACGATAGGTGCCATTTCTGACTGTGCAACTCACCTCATAACTACGTGGATTTTGTGTCCATGCTCAAGTCTCCGGAGTGGGATTTAGACCATAAGATATAGGAGCAGAATTAGGCCATTTGGCCCATTTAAGTCTGCTCCACCATTCAATCATGGCTGACTATTGTTTCAACCCCATTCTCCCGCCTTCTTCCCGTAACCCTTAACCCCGTGACCAATCAAGAACCTATCAATCTCTGCCTGAAATGACTTGGCCTCCATCGCCCTCTGTGGCAAGGAATTCCACAGATTCACCACCCTCTGGCTGAAGAAATTCCTTCTCATTTCAGTTTTAAAGGGACATCCCTTTATTCTGAGGCTGTGCCCTTGGATTCTGGACTCTCCTACTGATGGAAACATCCTCTCCACATCCACTCTATCCAGGCCTTTCAGTATCTGGTAGGTTTCAATGAGATCTCTCCTCATCCTTCTGAACTCCATCGAGTACAGGCCCAGAGACATCAAATGGTCCTCAATTTAAGTTCACAATGTCCTTTATGAAAGAGGTGGAACTGCTATGGAGACACAAGAGAGACTGCAGATGCTGGAAATCAGGAGCAACACACAAAAAGCTGGAGGAACTCAGTAGATCAGGCAGCATCTATGGAGGGACATGGACAGTCGACATTTTGGGTCAAGACCCTTCACCAGGACTGGAAAGAAATAGCGGAGATAGCCAGTATAAAAAGGTGAGGGGAAGGGGTGGAGCAAGAACTGGCAGGTGATAGGTGAGTCCAGGTGAGAGGGGGAATCTGATAGGTGAATCCAGGTGAGAGGGAGATATTAATCAGTGGATCCAGGGGAGAGTGGGATGCTGGAGGGTGATAGGTGGATCCAGGGGAGAGGGGAATGCTGATGGGTGGATCCAGGGGAGAGGGGAATGCTGATGGGTGGATCCAGGGGAGAGGGGAATGCTGATGGGTGGATCCAGAGGAGAGGGGGATGCTGAGGGGTGGATCCAGGGGAGAGGGGGATGCTGAGGGGTGGATCCAGGG
>JARFYF010000067.1:3882101-3892109 GCA_030265395.1 Rhina ancylostomus
GGGCTCAGGGGGATCTGGGCCGAATGCAGGAAATTGGGGATAGCTGAGTGGATGTGGTTGGCATGGACTTGTCTGGATCTGTGCTGTATTGCTCTATAACTCTTATGACCGTATCTGAAAGTATAGTCGCAATGGTCAGCACTGGTCCAATGGACAGAATGGCCTTGGTTAATTATGCTGACTGTTTTGATTCCAGTGCTGCGCTGCATGGCAGGGTGAAGAGGCACCGACATAGCTTGGGGCAACATAACTACCTTCGGCATGGCTCCTGGGGCTGCACCCTCACCACCTGCCAGACACACAATCTGGCCAACTGGTTGTACCAGATGGCAGCAAACAAGGGCAAGGATGGCACTGCTCCCAAGAACACAGCAGACCCCCACAGCTATGGCAAGAAGCGACGGAGAAGATCCATTTTCTTCCTCCAGGGCTATTCAACTAGGTTAGCCCAGTAACAACACCCCAGCTGTCTCCACCCACTCGGTGACATTCAACTACGATGTGCATCACGGTACTTGCACTCCACATCCTGAAGAACTGATCTCCCAGGAAAGGCAAGGAACAGGCTTAGACAAAACCCAGTGAATGCCATGCGAGAAGATTTTTCTTTGCCCAGATACAACAACCAATGCCCTCCTCCCTCTCTCTTTGTGTAGTGAATGAGAGCAAGGGGAGAGGGGAGTGGGGAAATGGCAGGAATATTACAGAACACACTCCATCTAATAACTGTTGCAGGATCTTCTAAAAGAGAAGTAGGCGGAGACAAATAAATAAATAATCAAGCAAGTTACCTGCTCTCTGTAATTCTCTCTGCTCCAGCCCTACCTACTTTATGTTTTCTTATTTATTAACTGTATATTTGTTTTGTACTTGGAGGTTGTCAGGTGTGTGGAATGGGACATCTCATCCAGAGCCCACCTCAGTACCAGAACTAAGGGGACTGAGATGATCAGTTTTGGTGTGGCACAGGTGTTGCCACCTGGCTGTGGCACACTGTCTGGTTAATGGAGGTAAATTTATGGACCCTCTCCTCTCCAGCGCGGTCAAGCTCTTTCTAGTTTGTGTTCAGCTTCTCTGCCTCATTCCTCCTCCGGTTTCTATCCAGAAACCAAAGTTGCTGCTAATTAGGCAGAGTAGGACACTGAACCTCCTGGTTGAACAGCAATTACTGGCTAAGTGTATAAATACAATACTTCCAAGTGGAAAGACAGGAATGGAAATTTTTGACAGCTTGGTCACCAAATGTCTCCAAATTAAAGCTGAAAGATTTATTTTGTTTGTTGGTCTGAACTCTTATTCCCCCCTTTAACTAAAGAATTCGGTTTGTTCTTGGGTTAGTGGAGCAGCTCTGCCCCCAGGTGGTAATGGTGGGAGTAGCAAGAGATGATAAATTTCTTGACCCTGTGCTGTCGCTCTTTGCACCAGCGGTGGTGGGTCCTCACCAGCCGATTCTCGTTCTCCATGAGGAATGCGGAGGATCTGATGAGAAAATGAATGCTTGCAATTTTTTATGTATCTCGATTTGTAAATGCATGTGGGTCTATAGGTGTATATCTGCATATATATGTGTTTGGATATGGATATATAACCAAATGCACCTATACATATATTTATATACAATGTACATGGTATGTATATTATACATATGTATGTATGTATATAATATGCAAATATGTATATATGTGTGTAATACATCTACTCATATATACAATATCTTTTATGTTATGCATATATATATATATTTTGTATGTATATGCATACTATGTAATTGGTATCACACTGGTGTGCACTAAGAAGAACTGGGCTGAAGACAAGTTACAGATGTTACAGCTGCACAGTGATCAAAATAAGGCCAATTCCATGATGTTTCAGCTTCAGTTCTTTCAGTTCTGTCGAAGATGCCACATACAACACAAGACATTTCCAGCCAATCTCCCGCAGTGGTTGGTAATTCAAGCAGTGTGACAGTGGATCTGGCAGAGGGGGTTTGGAGAAGGGAAGTACTTAGTTCAGGCTGTGAGCTTCCCTTGAATGTTCTAAAAGTAAACAAGGATTGTTTTTCTTAAATTATCAACAACATTTCCTAGCAATGCACTAAATAGTTTCACTTTAATACTTGAAACAGGGAGAAGACGTAAATTAATGAATAACTTAACTAAAATTGCATTTTGTGTGCAATGATGTGCATAATATAAGAGTCGTGTGGATAGAGTGTTGTACATTTTTATATCACTCATTAAGGTTTGCTATTTAATAAAGTATAATCTTTATGCCATGATCTTGGTTGTGTTGTTTATGTTTAAGAGAAAAGTAGAAGTTGCATTGCAGTAATACCTTTCACATGGCTTTCAGGCAATCCAAAGAAATTCATAGCCATATGAAGTGACAGTGTGATCATTGCAGATGCTGGTTCAGGTACAGCAAGGTCCCCTGGCAGGGATGTATGAATGACCAGATAACTTGCTTTAATGATGTGGTTTGGGGGATAACTATGAGCGAGAACTCTGAGACAATTACCCCTGCACTTCTTCTAACTAGGGCTTTGGGCATGAATTTCTAAAGTGCCACTTTGATCCGTGGGACATCCCAAAGTGCTCAACAGATAGTGAAGTAAATTGGAAGTAAAGTCAATTGGAAGTCACTGCTCGTAACGAGGCATATAAATTAGGCAAATCAAGTTCCCACATACAACAATATGAGAATGACAGGATTGTTGCACAAAGAAGTGGTATGGACCAAAGACCATCCTAAAAAAACACCCTGCTTTTTCAATGCCTGGTTTAGTGAGAATAACAGTAACTACCGGTCACCTCTCATTCTTCTGAAGTCAAGGAGAGACAAACCTTCCCTGTCCAACCTTTCCTCAAAAGGCATTCAACCCATTCCAGGTATCAATCCAGTAAAACTTTTCTGAATATTGAATACATACTGGTATTGATCAAGGGTATATATCCCAGGGAGCAACATGTTGGCCTTTGTTGCTCACATTCGGCATTCCATTGAGCTGCCTTCATTTTATGATGATGAGACTTTACCTTCAATATTCATCCAGTCGAAGAGGAGCTCCACCTGTCTTCTGTAACCTGTACTCACTCACTTGGACTTTCTCCACCCGCTCTCTGAAGGCCCTTTACATTTCTGTCTTTGGGAATACTACCTATGTACCCAAAGTACAACGGACTATGCTCTGGAGGAACTCGAGTTACCACAAGAAGGACTTGAATCCTTTTGTTTCTGGTAACACTTCTCTGTGTTCCCAACTGTTGAATCTCTACCCAAGCACTCGTGAGAGCTCTATTTATCCATCTGTTTGAACTCTACATCTGTCTGTTTGTAGGAACTCTGTCATAAGTAGAACTACTAACTGCAGAAACTATGCTTGACTTTTGTTAGAAACGTATCTGTCCCACAGTAGGAACTCATTCTGTTGTCAGCAGGAGGTCCAGGTCTCCACCTTTTGGAGCCCTCACTGCTCACCTTACAGGAGGTGATTTAACACGGGGGACTTATAGTTTGTCAGTCCTCATTGATACAAGCTGACAGCAATTTGGATGAGAAAATGCTTTATCTGTGCAGACCTTCTTAATGCACGGAGGTATTGTTTAATGTGAAGAGGCCATTATTACCACTGAGTCAAATATTAACCCAATCCATCAACGTGCAATAGCTGGTGGTGATCATTGGCTAGGAGGTCTCCAAAAGTATTCCACCAAGTCCAGACAGGTCTTGATTCTTTTCCAAGCAACAAAAATAGTTATACTCCAGACTACATTGATCTCTCCCAAACAACTTGATTACTCTTCAATTCTTAGCTACAAAAAAATCAGTAAGCATATGGTAAATATTCACCCTGAATTCTCTAAATAAGAAACAAAAGACATATTCTGATGACATTTATCAGTAAATTCATTTTCATTGGGAAAACAAAGACATGATGTTCTTGCAGTTATCTCTCAGTTGGTAAAATCGTCGAGTTTCCAAGGATCTGACCTATCCATACCTTAGTTCATATGCATCAGCATTTCAAAGTTCTCAGTGCTGGCCATTTCACCATCCTTTCCACTGACGCTTCAAATTGATGAGACGAGATTTACCTAACATATCCTCACATAGGATAAGAACTGCATTTGCCCATCTTTGGAATATCACATTCCTGTCTGTCAGATCTCTACCTGTCCGTCCAAAGGGCCATCACCCGTGATCCGTAATCACTCTACTTGCCATGAGGAGGCATTCAACCCACTGCCTGCAGTAACTCCTCTTGGTTGTCTGTAACAAACCTGTCTGTCCATTTGTAGGTCGACCTGTCCACCTGTAGGAACTCTACATTTCCATCTGTAGGACATCTGTGGAACTCTACCTGTCCTTTTGTACCATCTCTGCCTTTCATCAATATTGTTGGAATGTCAACTCTCAGATTTTACAAATCCACATGTCATCAGCTTAAGCTCCAAACCTCCAACGTTATTGCCAAGTTGATTGTATGTAGGGGTTAAGTATTTACCTGGCAGATTGATACTAACAGACAGCAATGTGATTGAGAAGAATAACTTTGAGTACAGAAACTTAATACACCAAAGTATTAAAGCCATAGTTATCATCACTGAATTGCATATTTGGCCACATCACTGGTACCACCAATGCTGGAAACTAAGCACGTTTGCCAGAAACATTCAACAGGTTTGAGGTCTTCAACTGTATCTCGGCCAAACCAAGTCAGGACTCATTTCTTTCCAGTGACAGAAGAGTGAGGTTCAGCTCCAGTCCGCACTGGTACTCAGTTCCTCCCTGATTCTTAATTATGAGGAAGGTAGGATCTTTACCTCTGTAGGTTAAACTTTCACCCTGAAATAAATTATAGGCAAGGCATATTCCTGTGGGAGAGAACAATTTGTTCTGATAACGATTCTCAATAATTTCAGTCTTATACCACAATGTTCCCATTGGTGCCTCCCTGTCTGTGAAAACATGTCCTTATCTGTGAGTTGCCAAGGATCTGATCTCTCCACAGCCTGGGATTCAACATGTGAGCAGTTCACACTCAGCTTCTTGCTGTTGGCCTTTTCACCCAGCATCCCCCTGAGCTCTCTCTGTTTCATGGGTACACGAATTCATCTTATTCCCGTAGTCTGTAGGTTTGGGACCTATCCGTTGTCAGTGGGGGAGCTACCTGTCATCTCCAGTTATTCTGTCTTGTAAGAGCTCTCAGTCTCTGACTCTATGACCTCTACCATTCCAAATAGTTATAGAGCGATACTATACGGATACAGACCCTTTGGCCCAACCAGTCCATGCCGACCACATTGTCCACCTGGCTACCCCCAATTTTCTGCTTTCAGCCCATATCCCTGCAAGCCCTGCCCCTCCATAGGAATTGCAAATTGTTCCTGTCCCTTCAAACAGGTTCTCCCAATCGACTTCTGCTGGATCCTGCCTAATTCCCCCAAAATTAGCCCTGTTCCAGTTTAGGAGCCTAACTTTAATAATTGCAGCTTTCTATCAGTGGGAACACCAGATGTCCATATGCAGGAGCTCTGCTGTTTGTCGGTGGGAACTCTTTCTGTACATCTGTAAGAACTGTATAAGTTTATCTCCAGGAACTCAAATGTCCATCTATAGAAAGTCCATCTTTCTGTTTGTGGGAGCTGATATTAGTGACTTTAGTCCAAATATTGTCAATAGAGGATTTTGAACTGTCAGTAAGTTGAATTTTCAACCATTCAAATATTTGTGAAATTTCTTAACCCCAAAGATTATGCTCAGGACCTCATTTCAATCTGAATCTAGCGGCACTCACTCAGTGTCAGGGTTGTGGGAGGGAAAGTGATGATTGGGTGTTGTACACCTGAAGGGAATACATGTGAGATGACTGCACCAACTCCACATGGGGTGCATCACAGCTCAAGAACAGCTTCTATCCCACTGTTACAAGGCTATTGAATGGACCTCTTGTACAATAAAGGTGAAGTCTTCACTTCACAATTTACTTCATCCTGGCCCTTGTACCTTTTTGTCTACCTGCACAGCATCTGCAACACTATATTCACAATTTAAAACATTTCTCACCTTTGTGCCTTAACCCACTCTCCTCACCCTCTTCTCATCTCTGTGTCACTGTTGTTCTCCCTTTTCCCTCTCTCCCACCCTGCATTCTCCCACCATTTTATCCCATCCTCTTTGCCTCCTGCACCACCTCCACCCACTCTCCCCTGCTCCAGCACTGCTGCAGCAGAGATGCAGCATAGGTAGGCGAGGTATTCTGCTTGTTGCAATTATCAATAGATCTTAAAACAGACTTTGATTGTTATTTCAAGAACAAGATGTGGATAAATTCTTGGCAAGAGAAGGAGCCAGTGAGGCCACGTGTGTGGGAGGCAGTCCACACCCTTCTTCAAAGATATAAGGCTCTTAAGCACCAGCACACCTCAGCAGAGGCAGCGGAGTCCTGCAGGGAAACCAATCATCAGTGAGAGATCATTGCACGGAAAATAACTCTGGAGTCCAGTTCACCAGGTCACACTGGGTAGGTGGCTTGTTTTTCTCCCTTATTTGAACGGTTAGAACTTGTTTGTGGTGTTTAAAGTCAGTGATTCTGAGATGTTTTAAAGAACCCTCAGCTGCCCTGACAAGCTGTGTCAATGACACTGAACGAATCCGAAATTAAGCAGGGAGGGCAGTTTTTGATGCTGGCTGGAGCTATTCTCACCTCTTTCATGGAGGTCACCCTGGGCAGACTTTTCAGCTGGACTTTTGTTCATTGACCATCCATTACCTCAGTGCAGTCAAGCTTACAAAACTTCAGGTCGGGACAGTTTCTGTCTTGGAATGGAACCTGGATAATGTGGAGATCCAGATATCTGCTGCACCTGTCCTTGCCTTGGTGGGCTTCAGGGTGAACCTGCCCAGAGTTTGCACAGCAGCTCCAAAAGACCAAAGAGTTCGGTGTGCAGAGGTGCAGCAGTGTTCCCTGGGCTGTTAGCAGCAACAATCACCCCACCATATGATTCCCACTCAAAATGCAACAGGCAGTGACAGCACCGTCATTAATTCTACACATTTTGCATTTGCAGATCAGAGTATCAAGATGATGATACTTGCTCTTCTTGCCCTCTTCTTCTTTAACATTGGAACTCTTGGTGAAGCACAATACACTGATGGAATCAACAGGTGAGCAGTCACTGTACTTTTAATCACCTTCATTTCTAAGCAGCAACTTGACGAGGAAAACAAGTGTTCATATCGGTCTAAGACTGGGATGTAAACTCATCATAATTATTCAGCCCCAGAGCAAAATCAAAGTAATGTGATACCCTCCCATACAGAGGGATATCAGGGCAGTGAGACACACTCCAATACAGAGAATTATCAAGTTACGTGATATCTGCAGGAATTCTCCCTCCTTCCCAGTCAGATGTTCTGTACTGCAGGGTAAATGCGTGACAGTCGAGTTTGACATTAGCTCTCTCCTCTCTCGTTTCTCCAAACCCAGTGAGCAGGGACTGCCATCTTCTGACATCACCACATTCCTGCGTCAGCTGGAAAACACCAAGGAGCATGGGATGGACCAACCTGACCAGAGCACACTGAAATCTCGCACCCTCCCTGACACTGATCACCTATTCTTGAAACTAGATGGCAGTCTGGACAGCAGGTACTAAAGCTTTTCAGACACCAGTCAATGGCTGGGGCACTGTCTAACCATCTGTTCCCATATCACAGGGAGGTTATAACTTTCTGGAGAGTGTGGTGGCTGCATTAAACAGCATTGCCAATGTTCCAATGAGAGCATGTTGTTCTGTACTATATCCATAGCGGTGGGCTCATTTCCCCGAGGTGGTTGGGCACTCTTCTCAGGTAGAGGCTGAGAGGGGGGAGAGAGGGGCATCAAAAAGGCAAAGGAGGGATGAAGGAGGAGGAAGGGAAAGGCAGGAAGAGGGACAGAGAGGGAATGATGGTGAGTGAGAGAGGTGAGAGGGAGGGATATGGATTGTAAGGAAGGGAGGGAGACAACACAGATCTAAGAACGTTTTCTGAAGAGCCAATGGAGAAATGAGGAGAATTTTGTCTTTACGCAGCAAGTTGCTGTATCCGGGATGTGTTTCTTGAATCGGCGGTGGGAGAGGATTCAAGAAGAATTTTCAAAAGTTGAAAGGGAAATAACTACAGGGACCTGGGGACAGAACTGAGGGGGGTAGGACGGTACCGGGACTGCAACCCACAATCATTCTGTAAAATTCTTTACCTGGCTGTCTGGTATTTCCTTGAGGGAAGGGAGTTCAAAGTGTATACAGACCACAAGCCCCTCACCTTCGCACTGGCCAAGGAATCAGACCCATGGTCGGCTCGGCGGCAGAGGCACCTGTCCTTTATTTCAGAGTTCACCACAGGCGTCTGCCACATTGCAGGGAAGAACAACGTCATCGCCGACACACTGTCTGGCCCCTGCCTCCACTCAGCGGGCATATCATCCTCAGGAATAGACTATGCAGCACTGGCGGAAGCACAACAGTCGGACACCGAGATCCCGGCTTACAGCACCGCCATGTCAGGACTCCAGTTGGAGGACGTCCCCATTGGCCCAGCAGATGTGTCTACTGGCAGACCCTGACCAGTGGTACCAGTAGCATGGAGGTGCTGGGTGTTCAACACACTGCACGACCTGGCCTAACTGTCTACCCAGGCATCCATCAAGCTCGTAGCGGACAGATTCATCTGGCACGGTTTGCGCAAACAGGATACTGGGCCAGGACCTGAGTACACTGCCAGACCGCCAAAGTCCAGCGGCACGTGAAGGCTCCCCTCCAGTAGTTCCAGCTGACGCATGGGAGGTTCCACCATATCCATGTGGACATCGTCAGCCCCCTGCCTGTCTCCCAGGGCACCAGGTATATCTTTACCACGGTAGACAAGTTCACCAGATGGCTGGAAGCCATTCTGCTCGCAGACACGTCCACTGAGTCCTGTGCCAGGACGCTCATTGCAAACTGGATCATCAGGTTCGGCCTCCCAACGTACATCACCTCTGACAGAGGAGTGCAGGTCACGTCTGGTTTGAGGACAGCACTGGCGCAGCTCCTGGTAACCCAGCTGCATCACACCACAGTGTACCATCCCCAGTCCAATGGTTTGGTCGAACGATTCCACTGGCATCTCATTGGCCTTGATGGCACGCCTCAGGGGCCCCAACTAGATGGATGAACTTCCCTGGGTCTTATTGGGCATTTGCACAGCCCCCGAGGACCTGGGCACCTCCTTGGTGGAATTGGTCGACGGCACTCCCCTGACGGTCCCGGGCGAGTTTGTAACAGAGGCCTGAGTTTTGCCAGGAACTCCAGCAGAGGTGCTAACAAGGCTGCGGGACAAGGTAGGGACCCTGGTACTGGTCCTGACTTCCAGGCATGGTCTCATGCCATCCTTCACCCCTAAAGACCTCCGAGACTGTGTATGTTTTTATTCACAGGGACATGCACAAGTCACCTCTACTGCGGCTGTACAAAGGACCCTTCAAGTTGATCCGGCACAACGGATCTACATGTGTCATGGAGGTGGGTGGTCGGGAAGAGACTTTTACAGTGGACCACCTTAAACCAGTGCACTTGGACATTGAGCAACCAGTGAGGGTACCTGCACCGCGCTGGCATGGACAGCCATGCAAGCAAGCCACACAGACTGGGGGCTCCACTCCCCCGATGGATGTTTCTTGGGGGAGGGGGGTGTTGGTGTGGCAGCCTGCACATGCAGGACTTGAACTGTCATCGGGAGCCACAGGCGGACACGCAATAGCACATTTTGAACTACCTGTTCGGAGCGACCTTCCGGGAATAGTCGGACGTCACGTCCGCCCGGCGGGTCACAGTTGCTCATGGGTAGAGAGTTTTGTGCGCTTTTCTCTCCTTGGAGTAGAGGGCCTTGAGGTCAGCACCCTCTGCCTCCATGTGTTTCTTCAGTAGCGTGTTACATCTGGCTATAGGGCCACGTTTGGAGCCTTCTGTATAGTTCTGGTTGACA
>JARFYF010000067.1:3894223-3904977 GCA_030265395.1 Rhina ancylostomus
GAGACATAATGGGCTGAAGGGCCTGATCTTGTGCTGCACTATGTTCTATGTTCTGCATTTTTGTGATCGGGATTTTTATAAGTTCCCCTCTCTTATTTGACATTTGCAAATCTTATCTTTTGGATATTTACAGTGTCCTCACTGCGAAACCTGATGCAAAAACTCAGTTAACATAACTGCCATTTCTTTGTTTCCTGTTACTCGCTCACCAGCAACATTTCCTTAGTGGTTCTACGACTACCTTAACTGCCTTCTTCCCAGTTATATATTCAGAGAAACTTTTACTGTTTGATTTGTTATTACAGGCAAGTTTCTTCACAAAATCAATTTTCTCCCTTCTTGTGAGCTCTTCAATCTTTTGCTGCTAAAAACTCCTGAGTCCTCTAGCCTATCATCAGCCCTTACCACCTTGAATGCCCTACTTTTCAAATTAACTATCCATAACCAGATATCAGTAGCAAAATTGTTTTTATAGCAATTATTAATGAGGAGGGTGGAGATACAGTGAGGGAGTATTTGAGCTAGAGACCTAAGTCACTAATCTGAAGGTACAGTCACAAGGGCCAGCACTGGTAATGATGGATGGAATGGCCTTGGCTAATTATACTGACTGTTTTGATTTCAGTACTGCTCCATACAGCAGGGATCTGATGAATGAAAACATTATGAGGAGACAGCGGACTAAGAACTGCACTTCATTGTGGTGTAAGGTTAAGAAAGCGGGGCAAGCAGTATACAAAAAGGTGAAGGGGTACATTTTGAACGTCATTGATCATGCCGTGGATGAGGCAGAAAAGACATCCTCTAGCAATGAACCTTGAAGTGCATCATGTTACCTATGCAAGCAACACCTTCCCCTTTTCATGCTTGTTTCATGAATGAGAGTAAGGGGAAAGGGAGTGGGGAGACAGGGTGGAAATGTAACAGAACACTCCATCTCTAGTAACTGTTGCAGGATCTGCTAAAAAAAAGTAATTGGAAACAAGTAAATAAATAATCAAGCAAGTTACCTGTTCTGTGTGATTCTTTCTGCTTCAGTTCTACCTACACTATTTTTGCTATTTATTAACTGTTTATTTGTTCAGTGCTTGGAAGTTGACAGGTGTGTGGAATGGGACATCTCATCCAGAGCCCATCTCTGTACCAGAACTAAGGTGACCTGGGATTATCAGCCTTAAAGGGGTCCTTCCTCACATTTTCTCCCCTGCTCCTGAGGAAAGCAGAACTATTTCTGACCAGAGACTCTGGACTCATTGGTTACGAACCATGGCTGTTGGCAAGGGATTTAACTGGGCAGGTGTTTCTGCCTAGCTGTGGCACACTGTCTGGTGAATGGAGGTAAACTTACAGATCATCTCCTCTCCAGTACAGTTAAGCTCTTCCAGTTTGTGTTCTGCTTCTGCCTCATTGTTCCTCTGGGTTCTATCACACCCACCCAGAAATCAAAATTGCTGCTAATTAGGGAGAGCAGGACACTGGGCCTCCCAGTCAAATAGCACTTGCTTGCTAAGTGAGTAAGTACAGTGTAGAGGCCTTGTCTCCAAGTAGAAATGTTTTGAGCCCTTGGTTTCACCATGTTAAAGATGAGTTTTATTTTGTTTGTTGGTCTGAACTCCAATCCTATTTTAACGAAGGAATTCGATTTGTTCTTGGGGGGTGGAACTGCTCCACTAACCCAAGTGTCAATGGCAAGAGCTGATAAATTTCTCAAGCATGTGCCGTCTCTCATTGTACTAGCCGTAGTGGGTCCTCACCAGCCAGTCCTCTTTCTCTGATGAGTGTGATGAGAAAATCTGATGAGAAAATGAATGCCAGCAATTTCTTTATGTCTATATCATAGACTGGAATGATAGAAGGGTATGGCTCATTTTTCAGCCCATTGTGTCCATGTGATGCCTATTTACACTAATCCCATTTACCTGCATTAGGTCCACATACTTTTCCACCCTTCCCATCCAGGTGCCTTTTATATCTTGTAATTGCATTTGCCTCTACCACCCCATCTGGCAGCAAAACCCAAATAACTACCAGATTGTGTGGGAAAGACTTGCCTCTCAGACCTCCTTTAAATTTGTCCTCTTTCACCTTAAACCTGTTCCTTCTAGTTCCAGAACCACATGCCCTGGTTAAAAAAAGACTGACTCTCTATCCTATCTATGGCTCTGATAATCTTCTAAATCTCCATAAGTGCATTTCTAGTGAGATTCAATCCAACCTACCCAACCCCTGCATATCGCTGCAGCCCTCCATTCCTGGCAAAATCCTGGCAGATCTCTTCTGCACTCTCTCTACAGCTACCACATCCTTCCCGTAGTATGGTGACCAGAACTGTTTATAATACTCCAATGTTTTGTAGAGCTGTAACATTGACATCCCAACTCCTATTCTTGATACTTTCACCTAAGGCAGGCACATCAAATGCTTTCTTCATGGCCCTGTCCATCTGTGTCACCACTTTCAGGGATCTATAGACATGCACCAGAAAGTCTCTCTATACGTCAACATTCCTAAGGTCCCTGCCATTTACTCTATATGCCCTACCAGAACTTGACTTCCAAAGTTCATGACCTCACACTTGTCTGGATTAAATTCCATCTGCCACTTCTCCACCCAATTTACCAGCTGATCAGTGTCCTGGATTGTGAGGACCCACTACTGCTGGTGCCAAGAGAGACAGCACAGGGTCGAGAAATTCATCACTTCTTGCTACTCCCACTATTGGCACTTGGGGGCAGAGGAGCTCCACTAACCCAAGAACGAACTCAATTTCTTGATTATACCTGGGATTGGAGTTCAGAACAAGAAACACAATAAAGCTCTCAGCTTTAATGTGGTGAATTCCTTGTACGTAAGCGCATCGTCATCACCAAATTTACTGATCACACCACCTACATTCTCATCCTAGTCACTTATAGATATTACAAACAAATGTCCCAGCACAATCCCCACAGTGCACCAGTTGTTACAGACTGCTGGTCAGAACAACACCCGTCCACCACTACCTCCTCTCAACAGGGTTATTTTGGATCCAGTTTACCAACACACCTTGGATCCCTTGTGCCTTAAACTTCTAGACCAGCCTACAATGAGAGATCTTGTCAAAAGCTTTACTAAAGTCCACATGAAACACATTTACCCCACTGCCTTCATCAATCTTTTCAGTTATCTCAACAAAAATCTCAAACAGATTTGTGAAACATTATCTCCCTTGTACAAAACCACATCAACTCCTCATGAAAGATTCTTGTGGATGACGTGCTGTAAATTTTTTTTATACCACTCATTATGGATTGCTGTTTACTAAAGTATAATTGTTTTTGCCAGGAACTTGGTTATATTGTTCATGTTTAAGAGAATAGTAGAAGTTGCTCTGCAATAGCAGCTGTCACAGCCTTTTCAGGGCAATCCAAAGAAATTCACAACCAAATGAAGTGATGGTGTGGTCTCTGCAGAAAATGGTTCATGTACAGCAAGGATCCATAGTAGGAATATAAGAATGACTGGATAATGTGTTAGTGAGATTAGTTCAGGGATACCTCCTAGTCTTGTCTCATTCTTCTAATCTCAAGCAGATACAAGACTACCCCAACAGGTTAGTTGCAGAGGGTGTCTTTAATTTTCCCAATACTGACTGCGACTTCCTCAGTGCCAGAGGCTTAGATAGGGCAGAATTTGTTAGGTGCATGCAGGTGGTTTTCCTGCCACAGCATGTAGATAGTCCAACCTGGGAAGGGGCCATATAAGACCTTGTTTTGGGAAGTGAACTAATCAGGTGATTAGTTTTCAGTGGCATTACATTTTGGGAATTTAAGTTTTCAGATAATTTTGGATAATGAATAGACTGGACATCTGGAGAAAGTGCTAAATAGGGAAAGACTAACTACAATAGGCAGGAGATGGGGAGAGTAGGTTGGGAGCAGCTGTCCTTGGGTAGGTCCCCATCTGACATGTAGAAATCGGTTAAAAGATAGATCATCAGAATTTAGAACCAAAATGTTCTAGTTAGGAAGAAAGACTAAGATGGCAGGGTTTTGGAACCTTGGATGAAGAAAAGTATTGCAAATTTAATCAAGAAGATAAAGGAAGCTAGTGTAAGGTTTTGGAATCTAAATGGAATCCAAGGTTATAAACCTAAATGGAATCTAAATAAATCTAAATGGAATCCAACCTTCATAAGGTTTTGGAATCCAAATGGACAGGGGAATATAAAGAAAGCAGGAGAGAACTTAAATAAGGAAACAGGAGGGCAAAAAAGGACCATGACATGTCCTTAGTGAGCAGAATTAAAGGGAATCCCAAGGCATCTTAAACATATACTGAAAACAAGAGGTTAACTCAAGAAATGGTACGTCCACTGAAGGACAAATGTGTGTCTGGGAATGTATGCCTGGAGCCAGAGAAATGGACGTCATACTAAATAAATACTTTGCATCAGTGTTCACCAAGGAGAGGGACATGGAGGACAGTGCGATCAGAGAGGGTCTTGCTGATATTCTATGGCACATTGATAACAGTAAGGAGGAGATCCTGGGGGGCGGGGAATCTATCCCAGGTTATTGAGAGAAGCAAGAGAGGAGATTACTGGGGCCTTAATGGAGATCTTTGTATCCTCTCTAGCCACAGGTGAGGTCCCTGAGGTTGGAAAAATAGCCAATGTTGTTGTTCTGTTTAGGATGGGCAATATTAGAGACAAACCAGGAAATTATTAGCCAGTGCTCCTAACTGCTATATTGATTGATGAGGGTAGGCCAGTGGATGTTGTATGCATGGATAATAGTAAAGCTTTCAACAAAGTCCCTGATGGTTGGCTGATCCAGAAAATTAAGATGCATAGGATCCATGGTAGATTGGATTCAAAATTAGTTTGGCCATTGAAGACAGAGGGTAAGATTAGATACCTTTATTAGTCACGTGTATTTTACTGTGTTTTGATGTACATCTTTTTGCGTAGTGTTCTGGGGGCAGCCCACAAGTGTCACCATGCTTTTGGTGCCAGCATAGCATGCCCACAACTTCCTAACCTGTACGTCTTCAGAATGTAGGAGGAAACCAGAACACCCAGAGGAAACTCATGCAGACACAGGGAGAACGTACAAACTCCTCACAGACAGTGGCCAGGTTTGAACCAGGGTCACTGGCGCTGTAAAGCGTTATGCTAACCACTACATGTGGAGAGGTGTAATTCTGACTTGCAAAGTGGTGTTCCTTGGGGATCAGTGCTAGGATGTCTGTTTTTTGTGATGTATAGAAATTACTTGGGCAAAAATGTAGATGGTTGATCAGTAAGCTTGGGATGACAAAAACTGGTGGAATTGTGGATAGTTAAGAAGGTTGTCAAAGGATACACTAGGGCATAAATTAGTTGTAGATATGGACAGAGGAATGGCAGGTGGAGTTTAATCTGGGCAAGTCTAAGGTGTTTCACTTTGGGAAATCAGATGCAAGGGGAAAGTATACAGTAAATGGTTGGACCCTCAGGTGCATTAATGTACAGAGGGATCAAGGTGTGCAAGTCCACTGCTCCCTGAAAGTGGCAACACAAGTAGGTAGAGTGGTGGTGTACAGCAAACTTGATTTCATCCATCAGGTTGTTGAGTATAAAAGTCAAATGGCAGCTGTGCAAGTCTTTGCTTGGCCACATTTGCAGTATTGAATGTAGATCTGGTTGCTACATTACAGGAAGGTTGTGGACGCTTTGGAGATGGTGAAGTAGAGGCTGACCAGGGTGTTGCCTAGATTAGAAATTAGAGGTTGAACAAACTTGGATTGTTCCCTCTGGAACATTGGAAGCTGAAGGGCAACATATATATAAAATTGAGAGATACAGATAGGGTGGAGTAGTCAGTCTTTTCCCCAGGGTGGAAATGTCAAATAGTAGAGGGCATAGAGGGGGAATATTTAGTGGAGATTTATGCAGCAAGTATTTTACACAGACAATGGTAGGTGCCTGAGACACTATTAGGGGAAGTGGTGGAAGCAGATAGACACATGAACTGGCAGGGAATGGAGGGATATAGAACTTGTTTAGCCAGATGAGATGTGTTAAAATTTGCATGATTGGCACAGACATCATGGGCCAATCAGCCTGTTCCTGTGCTGTACCAGTCTATGTTCTAACCTGTCCTCAAATGTCAATGCATTCCAGGTATCAGCCCAATAAACCTTTCTGAATATTGAATACATACAGGTATTGATTGAAGGTCATCACTGCTGAATTAAATATTACACCACACCACCTACTGGCAGCACGTACTTACCCAGTGGAGGTTTGTCAGCATCAAGGGCTCCATGTATCCAGGCAAACCCAGCCTGGGCTTGTCTTTGTCTCACGTAGAGAAAGTGATGTTAGGCTCCAGTCCACATTGATCCCACTCAAAGGTATTCAATAGGTCTGAGTCTCAGCTACAAGAAAACTGTGGGATTTCATTGAAAATATGATAATATTTCACTGTGTAATATCCAAATAATCTGAAAGTCAATTTTTCCAGTAACAGCAATTTGTTCCAGTGATTTGTCAATAATTTCAATCATACTGTGGAAGGCATATTGTTCCCACAGTTCAAGTTCAAGTTACTTTATTGTTATGCATCCATGTTATAAAAACACATGGCAGAACAAAATGTAGTTTTTCCTGGACTCAGAGGTCATACATAGAACAGAAGACATACAATAAACACAAACAAAAATCAAAATAGTGCAAGTACAAATACTGCAAAAAACAATATATACATAATGCAAATTTAGTGCAAAACCAAGTTGGACAAGAGAAATAAAAGCTCAGTGTGCTGTACTATTGTATAAACGTGTTCAGCAGCAGGCAAAGTTGTTATACACCACTTTGCAAACCAGAGCTTTTGACACTGCATGTGTCTACCAGGGTATTCAGGAGTCTGACATCCTGGGGGAGAAAGCTGTTGTGCAATCTAGTAGTTCTGGTCCAGATGCTCCAGTACCACTTACCAGATGACAGTGGGACAAATAAGCTGTGGGAGGGATGAGAAAGGTCATCTATAATTCTATAAATAAAAGTTCCCTTCAGGTCTGTAAAAAACATTTCCATACCTGTGAGTTGACAAGAATGTGATCAGTCCATATCCCAGGGAGCAACATGTTAGCCTTTATACCCAGCATTCCATTGAGTTGCCTCCATTTTATGACAATGAGACTTGACCCTCAATATTCAGTCAGTCATGGATGACCTCTACCTGTCTTCTGCTCACCTGGAACAGCTCCACCTGCTCATCTTTGGTCCTCTCCATTTATGTCTTTGGGAATATTACCTGTCCATCTGGACTGTGGGAACTCAAGTTGTTATTCATAGGATCTGAACCTTTTGTGTGTAGTAACATTTCCTGTCCAGTCTGTAGATCTGTTCTGTAATTCTATCTGTTGAACCTGTAGCCATGAACCTACCTATCAGACTTTATGAGTCCATATCCATGCGTCATCAGTACAAACTCTAAGTCTCCATCCTTTTGGCTCCTAATTGCTATGTTGATTCAATGTCAGTCTCTCTGTTTATCAACAGGGGTTCATGTCACAATGTTGATCAAAGAGCAAGCTTGATGAGAGTCCAAATGCAGCACACTGATACAAGACTGGAGTCAGGATACTTCCTCAGGATAAAACACAGGCAGCAACTGGAAGGAATCTTGCCTTGGAGATCTGAAGGGGAATCTCAACATGAACTGGATCTGCAGAAAGGAATAGAGAACACAGGACTGCTCTAGAGTAGACCACTCTAAACAGCTAGGAGCCAAAGTATACCCAAAGGTAGACCAATACTCTGGCAACTAGTGCTAGAGAAATGCAAGTACTTATGCTAGGCCCCTGATGGGGCTCAGGTGAGTGACATTATGCAATCAGTCCAGCACGGAATCCATGTGCTGTACAACAAGGCATCTAAGGGGCCAAATCAAGGGCCAGTACTCAGAACCATGACATGTCCCTTTATTCTGAGGCAGTGCCCTCAGATCCTCGACACTCCCACTGATGGAAACATCCTCTCCACGTCCACTCTATCCAGGCCTTTCAGTACCCAGTAGGTTTCAATGAGATTCCCCCCACATCCTTCTAACGTCCATTGAGTACAGGCCCAGAGCCATCAAATGCTCTTCATACAGCACTTTTCTCGTAATAAAATTCCCAGAGTGCTTCAAATGAGCATTATCAAACAGATATTGAGGCTAAATTATATTAAGGGATCAAAGGGCAGAGAACTGAAAGGTTGGAGGGGAAAACTGGTTCTCAGGAGAGTCTTAAAGAAGGGGGGTAATATGGTGAGACACCAAGACCCAAGAAAACCATTTTGCGGCTTTGGATCAGGAAAGTGGAAGTGGAGAGGTGATTAAAGTTTAAAGATGGCTCAAGAGGCTCCAATCAGAGGCTTGCAGGCAAGATTTTGTTTTGATTTATTCATGATTTAAACAATGTGTACTTTCAGGTAATAAACATAGAACATAGAACAGTACAGCATAGCAACAGGCGCTTCAGCCCACGATGTCTAATCATGATAATGACACCATGCAGCTTCTACTTACACAATGTCCACGTCCCTCCAGTCATGTGCCTATCTAAGAGCCTCTTAAACCCCTCTATCGTATCTGCCTCCACCACCACCCCTGGCAGCACATTCCAGGCACCCACCGCTCCTGTATAAACAAAAAACTTTTGCCTGGCTTGTCTCCTTTGAACTTACCCCCCTCACCTTAAATGCATGTCCTCTAGTATTAGATATTTTGACCCTGGGAAAGAGATACAGGCTGTCTACTCTATCTATGCATTTCATTATCTTACAAAACTTCTGATCTGTCAAGTTATACAACCTAAGCTGTAGATTTATTACAAAGCTGGAAGATGGCTCCCATAGATTCTTGCACAATATGTCATGAGTATTGATTCCTCAGTGAAAGGGCACTGACCCCATGTGATTTTTGTATCTACTAGATAAACTGCTGATGCACTTAGTGATGGAAGATTGTGTCAATATCCTCAGTGTTATTTAAACTGCTTTCATGAATCTTTTATTCAGGGTGAATTCTAAGTTAGGAGTTGCAACAGGTCTTTTTTTTTCCCCAGAAGTGTTTGCTAGCTTTGACGTGCCTTCTAGCTTGGCACATTGGAAACGACACCTCAATATATCAAGGTGCAAAGCACCCTATTCTGTTTTGGATCCAAGACCCACACCAAAGATTGTGCACATAACTCCGGTTGGCTGTGGGAGTGCTGCATTGTCATTTGGATGAGATATCAAATTGAAGCCTCTCCACCTTTTATTTCAAGGAAGAATGAGAGTTATCCCTGAATTCACTGTATTGTTTGTGACACTTTATCGTTTGCACATTGTAATAGTGACTGCACTTCAAAAGCACTTCTCTGGTCATAAAGCTCTCTAGAGTCACAAAAGATGTCATACAAATTGACACTCAAAATGCTGGAAATACTCTGCAGGTCAGGCTGCACCAATGGAGAAAGAAAGACAGAGTTTCTCAAAGTTAATTCTTGTTTTATTCCTGCAGCCCAGGTCCACAAGGAGATTGACAGAGTCATTGGGAAGGATAGAAGGCCGACTTTGTTAGATCGGGAGGAGATGCCTTTCACTAATGCAGTTATCCATGAAACCCAACGCTTAGGGAATATTGTTCCAAATTCACTGCCTCATCAGACGTATAGAGATACCCTGGTAATGGGTTACACCATTCCTAAGGTAATATGGAGTTAATCTTGGATGTGCAGCCATCTCCACTACATAAATAGGAGTAGAAGTAAGCCTTGTGACCTCTTGATTCTGCTCTGGCATTCAGCACGATTGGGGCTGATCAGATCTTGACCTCAGTTGCACTCTCCAGCCTGTTCCCCTTAATGCTAACCTCACCTGCAGACCAAAACTCGGTGCATCTTGGTTTTGGATATATTTGGTGACTCATCCTCTCTCTGGGGTAGAGACAACTCTCTGAGAGAAGAAATTCTTCTTCATCTTTGCCTTAAGGGGGTGACTCTTCCCTAGGGGAGAATTATCCTCTCAGCATCTACAATAACAAGCCATGTCAGAAATATGTTCCAAAGGGATCACCTCTCGTTCTTCTAAGCTCCAATGACTAGGTCTAATATACCCAATCTTTCAATATAACAAGACCTTCATCTTAAAAATCAACATGATGAAGCTCCTCTGAATGGCTTCCAGTGGAATTATATCCCTCTTTAAATAAGGAGACCAAGAGTGTATGCAGAACTTTAGGTGTGGTCTCACCAATGGTTATAGCATTGTTTATGCTCCATCCCCTCTATGTTAAAGACCAACATCCCATTTACCTTCAAGACAACTTGCTGTACCTGTATGCTAGCTTTGTACTTTACGTACAAGGACATTTAAATACCCAGCATTCTGTA
Organism: Rhina ancylostomus; assembly: GCA_030265395.1. Classification (NCBI taxonomy): domain Eukaryota; kingdom Metazoa; phylum Chordata; class Chondrichthyes; order Rhinopristiformes; family Rhinidae; genus Rhina; species Rhina ancylostomus. Next base: position 3,904,613 of record JARFYF010000067.1, read on the forward strand.
ATATATATTTTTCCCAATTCTGTATATTCTTCCTGCTAAAGTTTATAACCTTGCACGTCCCCACATTATACTCCCTCTGGCACACTTCTGCCCACTCGCTTAACTATCTATATATCCCTTAGCAGATTCTCTGCATGTACTTGAATATCCCTTCTACATTACTTGTTTTTTTATCATCAGCACATTTGGTTCCTTTACTTAAATCATAAATATAGACTGAGGCACAAGAACTAAAGCCCCACACTGGATATGACTTGAAAATAACCCATTTATCCCGACTCTCTGATATCTGTCAGTTAGACCCTCCTGTACCCATTGGTAGTAAATTTCCCACCCATGATCATGCCAATATCCGTCTCTGAAAG
>JARFYF010000067.1:4070516-4081053 GCA_030265395.1 Rhina ancylostomus
TGGTGCCAAGCATGCTTGGAAACGTGGCAGACGTCATGTGGGAACTCCGTATTTTTGACCGGAAGGTGAGCTGGGAGTGGGAGCTGGGTGGTATCTTTATGACCTCATCTGATGATTCTGTGGGTAAGTGCGCTGCATATGTGAAAATAGCAGCAGGAGTAGGCCATACGACCCCTTGGTCCAGCTTCTCTGACCAGTAAGAATGTGGCTGATTCTATACTTTTGCACCTCTTCCTTGTGTCCTTTGGTTCTATTTGTCAAAAGTCTTTTGCTTGGTATTAAATACAATCGTTGACTGAACATCCACAGCCCTCTGGTGTAAGTCATTACAAAGATTTATAACCCTCATCTCGTTCTTAGGTGGCTAATCCCTGATAGTTTGTCAAATTCCTAGGTTCTCTCAGGACCCACCCTTATTGATTCCTCTCATAATCTTGTGTGTCTTGAGGAAATCAACTCCAGCGAGTAAAGGACAGGCTCCCTCAATCTCTACTTGAAGGACAATACCTTGGCACAAGGAATGAATTTAGTGAATCTATGTGGCACTAACCCAGAGCCAAGGGCATCCTTCCTGAGCAGCAAAACAAAACTATACACACAGTACACCAACTCCTTGCACTGCAGGCCAGTGTACCATTTTTCCCTTTAATTGCCAGTTATACTTTTTGGTTTACTTTTTCTGTCACATGAAACATCATACCAGAATCCTTCCATGCCAATATGTACCTGTTTCACCCCATTAAAATAAATTCTTTCTACTTAAAAAAAAATATTCTTTTTAGTCTTCCTACATAACCTCAGTTTTTTTTCCATATTATAATCATTCTGACACTACATTCAGTTAACCTGTTTATATCCCATTGTAGACGTTTTTTCATCCTCGCTTTTTCAACATGCTTCATGTGGTTGTGCTATAGAGGGACACCAACTGGATCTGTGCTGCACTTCCTGATCTTAATTATGGTGTCCAGAACTGACCTTGGAGGGACTCCACCCAATCCCTGATCCAAACCTAATGCTCCCATCTGTGTAAGTGAATGAATGTAAGTAAAAGAGTTGAATGTCCTGCTTTTTTTTTTATTCATTCACTTTTTGGGATCTGGACATCACTGGAAAGGACTTCTAAATCGAGTGGCTTGCTCGGTAATTTCAGGGGATATTTAAGAGTCAACTAAATTAGCAGGCCAACTGTAGTTATCCAAAGGCCAGGCCAAATAAGGGTGATGGATTTACTCCTCTGAGGAATATTAGTGAAACAGTCTTTTTTTTGACAATCTGGTTATTTTGTACTTGAAAGTTCCATCTCATTAACTGAATTTAAATTCCATCTGCCAAAGGAATTTTTTATTCCTTTTCTGTTTCCACTGATCATCTACAAACCTGTCTCAACGCTCCCCGTCCCCCACCTGACTCCATCTACCCATCATTCCCTCTCCTCCCCTTTATCTGGTTCCACCTAACACCCACCAGCCTCTGTCTCATCCCTCCCTTTCATTTCTATGTACTGGCAATCCTTTCTTTACACTCTCAGCCCTAAATCAAGTTCTTGACCCGAAATGTCAACCATCCCTTTGCCTCCAGAGATACTACTCAACCCGCTAAGTTCTTCTGGCAGTTTGATTTTTGATCAAGGTTCCAGCATCTACAGTCTCTTGTCTCCACAGCTTCCGTTGTGGGATTTGAACTCAGATTTCTGGATTGTTAATGCAGGCACCTGGGCTACTAGTCTGGTGACTTGATTACTACACCACCAACAAACACTGGTGTTCGCTGTGTTCCAATGTAGGTGGAAAGAAAGCCATTTGCAGCTGGTGGCCCACTTTATGTCAGTACAACCCACCCTATTTGGCATAGGAAAATATTAGTAAAGGGAAGTAAAAAGAACACAAAAGGAGGATTAATGCAAGTGGTTTGCAGAGAGGTCGAAAGAAAGAATTCTTTCATTTGTAATGATGCAGGAGGAGGCCTTTACATCCATCCTCGTTCCCAGGGGGACAATCCCCTTGGTCAAACTCCCCCTCTAATTTTCCTAAACCCTGGCAACATTCACTGTCGAACATGCCCATGAACTCCCCTTTGAATCTTTTTTCTCCCTGGAGGTTTGTGAGATCAGTACCAACAGCTGCACCTGAATACAGGAACCAACAGGTCAGCCTGACCTCTGAAAGAAAAAGGCAGTCTCAGTGGAGAAAAAGTGCAGATCATCCTGGGCTGCTGGATTACTGGGGGAATACACATAGAACTATTGATCCAGAGGTATGAGTTCAAATCCCACCACGGCAACTGTGAAATTAATGTACTTTGTAATAGTCTCAATGGTGGTTGTGAAGCTGCTGGACTATAGTTTTAAAAGCCCACCTTGTTCACTAACATCCTTCAGGCATGGAAATCTGTCACCAGCACCCAGTCCATCTCCAGACCTTCAACAATATGGCCTCAATTGCATTCTGAAACAGTCTAGTTTAGATGAGCAGCAAGTGAATAAATAAAAAAAAAGTTTTTTGAAACTGTTTATAGTTTGGATTTCTGGCATCCACAGTACTGTCTTTGTCTAATGAGTAAAGAGCTGGTTAATGTTTCCATTGGAGCCTTTAATGGAATTGTTGTGAAGAATTCTGTTCAAAAGATTAAGCTCTTTTTTTTTAATTACAAAACATTTATAAATTAAAAGCTCTTACAAAGGACAACAAATATCAAGGTATTACATCTAATACAGAAGTAATCATTTAAGTAGCTACATAACCACAGATAGTAATAAAAGCTAATACCCACGGAACACAAATATGTTATTACGCCCATTGCGTAACACACAGTACTTCAGATTAAAATCGCATTGTTGCCGTCCATGACACACGCAATCCCCTGAGGGGACCACCGAGCGCGGAACTAACTCAGCCAGGATGAAGGTTAAGCTCTTGCCTTTCCTCATCAGATGAACAAGCTGCTGTGTGTTTCCTGTTTTTATTTTTGTTGTGCACAAGGGAGCCATCTGGGGAGGTGAATCAGACTTCAAGTTTGCCTCTGGGACTGGGATTGAAATGCAGCAGTTATGATCTTATGACTGTCGCCTCTCCCCTCCCCCTCCCCCTGTTGCATTTTAAAATGGCCCACTGACAGTGTTGAACACTCATCATCTTTCTCCTAGATGATGTCACTTGTGAGCTATTCTCCAATGGCAGAAGTCAGAAAGCTTTTTGTTAAACTAGCTTGTTGAGATTGTGGAGACCTGCGAGAGGTAACTGAAATCTTTCTAGGCAGTCAGTGTAGTGCATTAAAGTGGGAACACAACAGTGAGTTGCATCTCTAATTTGTCTTGCTCTCCATCCCATTTCCATCAGAATTCCAGACACTGTCATGAGCTAGATGTAAACCAGCAGTAACATCAAATGAACAGGCAGTTAACTCTTGCCATGTAGTTGCCAGCTTGGGCTTGTGTAGTTGGTGTTGGATGGAGTTTCAGCAACAATTTTAATATTGCACACTTGCTAACTGCGTTCTCTAAGCAGCACTTGACATCATCTGAAATATTACTTACTCATGCCGCTCTATGGTTACGCTTTGCTACTTGTAACATGGTTTGTCTGTTTTCTGTATTTTTGATGTCAGATATTCTGTCAGTGGCTGGAAGATGCTCTCAAGAGTCTCCCAAAGGAACTGTCGGCTGGGGCTATCACAGCTACAGAAAAGCAAGTCACAGAGTTCCACAAGCAGGTCATGTGGTAAGTGCAAGTGATGCACATTATATTTGACATTGATAGAATTGTCACGGGCTGGTCCTGCAGTGGCTAATCTAGGAAAGAGCATGCATTTTCTGGTATAATCCTATCTGACCATCGTGGACTATATCATTTTACACTGGCAGTGATGGAACTGCTGGTATCTGGATAATTAATCACGTCTACTATTAAAATATAATTGATTCTCACTGTGTAAAGTAATGGTTCAGGGCTTTCATCATGGTATCTTCTGAAATGAAAGCACAGAAACAAGCCAGCACAAACTTTATCTCACTCCATCAGTTTGCCCACCTAATTTCTATATTACTTTGATTTAAAAGTCTTTGTATTTTGTCTCTACTTGCCTCCGCAGCATTTCGATGCCCTGATTCTGACTTGCCTGTTTTGCTTTCTTTATTGCACATTTTGTCTATAGCAATAGCAGTTACCCTGCCCTAATGGTCTGGAACTTACTTGCCGTGCACCTCCTGTTTGCTGTACACTTTCAAAACTATATCTTCAACCAGATAGTAACTGGCCATTCAGCCCATTGTTATAATTCATGCTCCAATCATCAACCAACCCCACTCCAACATTTCACTTGCAGGGCATTTAATTAGATTTAGGGATGTTTTGTTGGTGTGTTGTTTAACATTTTGATGATTATATTGTACAAAAGAAGGCATTTGAAACTTAAAACTAATAATTCATCTTTTCTCTTTGTCCTGTAGTGCTGAAGATGCTGCAATGATAGGTTGGTCCTTAATGGAATTCTCTGGCTTCTACAGATAGCGTCGGGACATAACCACAGAGTTACAGTGTAAGTGAAACTCAAGAAACCACAGCTTCTGGAAATCGGAAATAAAAACTGAAAACGCTGAAAGTATTCAGCAGGTCAGGCAGCATCTGGAGGTAGAGGGTCTGCTGAAGGTTCTTCAACCTGAAATATTAACGTTTCCAATTCACTAAGTACTGCCTGGCCTGTGGAGTGTTTCTAGCATTTTTTTGTTTTGATCTTGGTTACTATGTAAGTGTCTTTCTTGATACTTGTATAAGTGCTTTTAAGGTTTCCTTGTGGTGAAACCCTATAAAATGTCATTAGCACTTGGCTGTGTCCCTCTCCAGCACGGAAGTCATTTTGAAGTAATTTGGGTAATATATACATGGTATGGAAGGGAAATTCTCAGTCCATGTCAGCATATTACCTCCAATTCCTTGAGCTCTAATTTTGACTAACTGGTCTTCATCCAAGTGGGGTAATTGTCAAATGGTTTAGTGCTTCCTTATTAAAAGAGGAATTTCTGCAGTTTAACATTCCTTAAGCTATCTTACTGTGAGGGTGTGACCACTGTTGCGCTCCTGACCTTATTTAGAAAGTAATCTTTGACCAAATGCATGCCATAAATACTAAAGAATCAAACGTCTAGTGAGATTGAGGAAATGAATGAAATGTTAGTTTAAAAACAGAGACATTGTTGAGACTGAAGGTTGATAACTCCCAAGGACTTGATGATCTACATTCCAGAACTTTGAAAGGGGTGGCTATGGAGATAGTGGATGCTCTGTATCATCTTCATAAATTCTATAGACTCTGCAATTATTCCTGCAGCTTAGAGTTATAAGTGTGATTGCGCTATTTATGTAATGGCAGTGCAGAGAGTGAAGTAGGGACCTGCTAGCTTTATCAGGGAAAATGCTGAAATCCATAATGAAGGATGTAATAACAGATCATCTAGAAAAGAATAATAGAACTGACCATAGTCGGAATGGATGTAAAAAGGGAAAATCATGATTAACTCGTCTACTATAGTTCCTTGAGCATTAGAGGAATAGATGAAGGGGAGCCAGTGGATGGGGCGTATTTGTGTAGCCAGGGATCAGATAGTTGGAAGACTATGATAATGCTCCACGCAGGAAGTTAGTCAAGATTAGAGCACAAGGAATTGGGAGGTAATATACTGACATGGACTGAGAATTGTTTAGCAGGCAGGAAGTAAAGAGTAGGAATAAGCAGATTCTTCTTGGGTTAGCAGGCTGTGACAAGTGGGTCACTGGAAGGATCGCTGTTTGGTCCCCAGCTAATCCTGATCCATGTCAACAATTTGGCTGAGGGGACTAAATGCCATGTTTCTGAGTTTGCTGATGATACAAAACTAGGTGGGATTGTGAGTGGGGAGAAGGTAGTCAAGGGGTCTGTGGGGGATTCAGACAAGCTGAGTGAGTGGATAAGCACATGGCAGATGGAATGAAATGTAAGGTCATCCACTTTATACAAAACAGGAAGCAGAGTATTCCTCAAATGGTGAGAGAGTGAGTAATGCTGATGTTCAGTGAGACCTGGTGCTCTTGTACGTGTCGCTGAAAGCCAATATGCAGGTGTAGCAAGAAATTAGGAAGGCAAATGATATGTTGGCCTTTATTATGAAAGTATTTGAGAGCAGGAGTAAAGATATCTTACTGCAACTTTTGGACCTTGATGAAACCACAGCCAGAGTATTAGGTATAGTTTTGTCTGCTTACCTAAAAAAAAAATTACATGACATAGAGTGCAGTGAAGGTTTACCAGAGTGGTTCTGAGGATGGCAGGTTTGCTATACAAAGTGAGATTGAGTAGATTAGGTCCACGTTTCTAGAGTTTGGAAGAATGAGAAGATATCTTATTGAAGCTTTGAAAATTCTTATAGACTTTGACAGGGCAGGTGCAGGGAAGACATTTCCTCTCCCTCTACCTGAGGGGCCTTGGAATAGAAGGCAGGGCATTTAGGACTGAAATGAAGAAATTAATCCTCGAGTAGTGGGTGGGGAATCATTGGATTCTCCATGCCAGAGGACTGTGGGGGCTAAGGTTATTTATACTTTTCCGGCTATTAAGAGATTTGGAGGTAATGCATGGAAACAGAGGAGATGGAAGATCAGCCATCATCAGGGAGGAGGTACAGGAGTCTGAAGACCCACTCTCAACGATTCAGGAACAGCTTCTTCCCCTCCACCATCAGATTCCTGAACAGTCCATGAGCCCATGCACACTACCTGATTATTCCTTTTTTGTTTGCATGATTTATTTATATTTGTAATTTCTAGTAATTTTATGTCTCGCACTGTACTGCTGCTGCAAAACAACAAATTTCACATCATGTAAGTCAGTGATAATAAGCCTGATTCTGATGAATGGCAGTGCAAACTGGATATCCAAATGGCCTACTTTTATTTCTTACATTCTTGTGATAGATGGGGGTGACATCCAGGCCAGCTCTGGCCACAATCAGCCAGAGATCTGCTGAATAACCCACTGATCAGTCTTGTAGTGTGCCCATGACACTGGGTCTGCCCCCACCACACCCCCCTCCCCCCAAGTGCTGTGTGCTGTGGTACTCCCTGAGGCTGAGTTAGTTTTTTGTTCTCTTTGCTGCTTGAAGACCATTTGCAGAGCTGGATCTGCAGTCCCAAGTGATCACATTGGGTGGAGAACATCACCGTTCTGCATCAATGCTTTGACCACACTAAATTTCAGACTCAAATATGCTGGCTTCCTGTCTGCTGTCTATTTAGCAGTTAACAGTGCTTGGGTACAGAAACAGTTTGCAACAAGGGAGTTTAGTATGTATTAATCTTATATGTGGATGTGTGTCCCTGTGAGATTTGCTTTCTGCTCAATGCTGTACATAACTGTCCCTTTAGTGGGTAAGCACCAGCATTCTGCACATGTTAGATATTCATCTCTGACCATGTGCTGTCAGCAAATTGGTATTGGCAAATTTCAGCCTAATGGAGATACAAAAGACTGCAGATGCTGGGATCTGGAACGACAAACAAAATGCTCTACCTGAAATGTTGACTATTTTCATCCACTGATGCTGCCTGGAGCATTGTTAATGGGTGGCACAGCAGCTAGCACTGCTGGTAAAAGGACCCTCCAGTGGTATCTCAGCACATTTCACAACCCCCAAGAATCCAGAGTCAGTGGGATGCATGATGCCCTTTACTGCCTTTGCTTGATTGCCAATGACTTCTGTATTTATAGGTTTTTAATTTCACTTAGGATTGTATGATGTGATGGCCAAATCCTTGTTAGTTGAAGAAAGCTCAATCAATCACCTCAGGCTGTGCATGTCCCTTAAGGATTTTGCATTGAAAGCAATCTGGTATAATCCAGCATCTGGAAAGGATATGGAGCCAGGTTCTTGCCAGTGGCCTGGAAGGAACTAGGGTGTAATAACCTACCTCACAGATCCCTATTGAGCAATCTCAGCAGTGGCCTCTCTGCCAATGGTTGGGAATCATATCAGTTTAATTCCTTCTGGTCATGTGTGGTATTTGTAGAATTATCCCTAGAAAAATCCTCCAGGATGGGTAAAGAAGAGAAAGAAGTCATGGTCACTAATAAATCCAATAATGAATTTGGGACAAACTTCTTTGTGTGATGGTGAGAATGTGACATGTGGTTCCACGTGGAGCGATACATCTTCTCGCTGACAATCAGCACAGGTGCACCACAAGGATGCGTGCTGAGCCCACTGCTCTATTCTCTCCGCACGTGACTGTGTGGCTAGGCACAGCTCAAGCACCAACTATAAATTCACTGACATGGCTGTTGTTGGTAGAATCTCAGATGGTGATGAGGAGGTGTACAGGAGTGAGGTAGATCGGCTGATTGAGTGGTGTCACAACAACAACCTCGCACTCAACGTCAGCAAGACCGAGGGATTGATTGTGGACTTCAGGAAGGGGAAGTCACGAGAACACACACCAGTCCTTGTTGGTCAGTGGTGGAAAAGGTGAGCAAGTTCCTAGGCATCAGCATCTCAGAGGATCTATCTTGGGCCTGACACACTGATGCAATCACAAAGAAGGCATGCCAACGGCTCTACTTCACTATGAGTTTGAGGAGATTTTGTATGTCAGCAAAGACTCTTGCAAATTTCTACAGGTGTACAGTGTTGCATCACTGCCTGGTCTGAAGGCTTCAATGTGCAGGAGGGTTGTAGACTCAGCCAGCTCCATCACAGGCACAACCCTCACCATCTGGAACATGCCCTCTTCGCATTACCACCATCAGGGAGGAGGCACAGGAGCCTGAAGACCCACACTCAATGATTCAGTAACAGCTTCTTCCCCTCCACATCAGATTTCTGAATGGCCCCTGAATACTACCCTGTTTTTGGACTATTTATTTTTGTAATCTATGGTAATTTTAATGTCTTGTACTGCTGCTGCAAAACAACAAATTTCATGACATGTCAGTGATAATAAACCTGATTCTAATTCACTTTGAGGTAAGCAGATACATTTAGAGGGAAACTGTGAACAGGTCCTTCAGCCCACAATGGCTGTGCCAACCATGATGCCAAATTAAACAAAACCCTCTACAACACATGATCCTTTTCCCTCTTTCCTGCATGTTCATGTGTTGGGAATGGAAGTATATGGATCATATGCAGGCTGATGGGATTAGCTTAATTTGTGGGCTGAGGTGCCAGTTCTGGTTTGCTTCCTTACAATGCATTCTTTATAAGTTGGGGTGAAATGGAAGTGATTCAAAACAAAATATACTAACTTTTGCTTTTCTTTAAATCCCTAGCTTTGTACAACATTCCTTTCCAGAACACAGACATCATGGGAGGATTAAATTGGTTGGTGCTCGGTAAATGACTGGAAAGACAACGAACAAACAAGCAGCAGAGCACATTTTCCACTGGAAGGGCTTGTCTTGCTGATTGTGTGGGAGGGAGAGGGGAGGGCACATGTGAGGTTAGAGGGCAGATGTGATCCAACTATCACAGCTTCAGCAGCAAGAGGGTGGGAGAAGTGGGGTCTTGTTTGTCGTCTGTCTGATCAATTCATCGGTTGTTTCATTGCACCTTGTTTTAATTTTGGCATCTGAAATTTGAACACCACTTCCAAGGCAGAGCTGAACTCTTTCTGTTGGTTCACCCTAGGGCAGACAGTTATTGTGGAAACCGTTCAGCATTTACTCAAAAAAAAAGCACCAAGAATTAATGCTTTAAACAAAGTGCAAATGTGTCATAACACTTGCTGACAAGCTGCACGTGGTGTTGAGCAAGGGAAACATATTTTAAGTGTGAATACCATTTGCTTTATACCCAAGTGTGAACTACTAGCACCGGTTTGTCAACTTGAATTCGTTTCAGTTGACCACTTTGCACCAATATTATTAGTTTTAAATGGGAGCCAGCAAATCAGTGATTGCCATGTGTGTCTGATTTAAACTGCTGGCCCAAAGTATGCACATCATTCGCCTAACCCAGCCTACCAACTCGAGCAACAGCTTGACTATGTTAGCTCCACTTCCATCCTAAAGTCGGGTCGTGGGTTGGAGCACACTGTCGGACTTGAGACTGATGTTCCCGTTTGGTAGGAGTGCTGTCTGATTGAGGTGTCACGTGAAACTTGGGTCCATGCATTAAGGACTCACAAATCAGAAATTAAAATTAGCTCCCAGTATGAGTCCAATATTCGACCTCTAAACACAACCATCTCCATTTCATTTGCTGCATGTAGGACATCTGTGAGCAAGATAGCTAACTGCTGTTTGCCTACATGAGTGATCAACGTGTTTCTATTCCAAGAATGAGTCCTTTCTGTTGGCTGAACAATTGCAGTGTTGTTCCTGCTGTCCAGGTGCAGTGAAGTTGCTCCCTATCTCCCTGTAACCTTCCTGCTGCAAAAGCTGATCCAGTTTGGTGAGATTTCAAGGACAAACATCTGCCTCATAGATTATTTACAGGAAACATGCTGCCCTCTTTCACTCCCCAACATAATTCTGCATTACGAGGGAAAGTAATTTTTTAAGAGCCATCTTT
>JARFYF010000067.1:4272419-4287747 GCA_030265395.1 Rhina ancylostomus
AGAAGGGTAGTAATTCTGCCCCCTTCCCCTCCCCCCTTGTTTATAGGCCCCCACATCATGTTTACTGTATGGGATCTCAAATAAGGCAGTTATTATAGCATTTGCCAGCAGTGCTCTGAAACAGCTTGTCAGTAGCTGCATGGAAACCCTGGGTGACTATTTTTTTGCTTCATGGCATCTAATCCCTTCATATTTAAATGGGGAACTGTAAGGAAGGAACTTGAGTGCCTTCAACTAAATTACCAATTGGTACCAAGTTCTTCCAACAGATTTAGTTGAATACAACAACCAAAGGGAAGAGCGGCCAAGTTATGTCTACTTCTCCCATTGGCCACTATTATTTGTTCATTCACACTTCCCTGATATGAAGCTGACCTATACTGAATATTTTAATCACTAGCCTCCAAACCAAAATGCAAAATTCATTGGTAACCAAGTAAAATGTACCTGAGTGTCTGTTTAACCCTTACCATTCTTTGCTGAGTCAGAGACAGACTCCAAGGATCTGAGTGCAAATGGGGTTACTGCATTTTTGGAAGAGTCACCTTTTGGGTAATGTTAAACCGAGGCCTCATCGGTTTCCATAGCAGCAGTGAAAGTGCTTTTCCTGAGCATTACAGTCTTCTGCTGGGCCTCTGCTTAGAAGTAAAAGATCCTACAGCATTAAAAGAGCATAGGGATTGTTTTGATGTTGGGGGAGATAATCTGTCACTTCATCGACACCACCAAAAATTCATTAAATTGTTATTTATGTCTGTTGTGAATTGGCTGCCATATTTGCCGTAAATCAACTGTTTGATTTGATCCACCAATGTAAAAATCCATACTGACCACCATGGTTGCAGTGTGTGCGCCATCTGAAATGTGCACTACAATAACTCGCCAGCCTTTTCTTGACAGCACTTCCAAATCTGCAGCTGTAATCTAGAAGGATGAGGTTAGCAGTTGCAAGGTTGCACCAATACCTGCAGGTTCCCTTCCAGGTCACACACCTATCCTAACTTGAAAATGTTTGCTGTTTCTTCCTTGTTGCTGGATCAAAGTCCTGGAACATTGTCGTAACTAGGACTGTGGGAGAACCTTCAGTACATGGTCTGCAGTGGGTAAAGAAGGCTGAGCGCCACTGATTTATGAATGGAATTTAGGGATGGGCAATGTATGGAGATCTCTGTATAGATGCTCGTATTATACAGGATAATAAAATGTAGTATTTCAAATATTGTTTGATGCTATGAAGTGCTTTATAGAATTATGCAGAACACCACTTAAAATCTCCCCATAAACTATTACATAATATCACAGTAAATTCCCATCTTTTTAAAACAAGGCTAGGCACCCAAGTTAGAAAACTATCTTTACATTGGTCACCACAAGGTTGTGAAATACCCAATATGCTTTACAGCAAAAAGTCTGAATTATTTAGCACCTTATCTAAGAGAAATGTTCCAAGGTGGTTTATAGGAGCGTTATGAAAGCAAGGTTTGCCATTGAGCCACTTCTGATGAAATTATGGCAGAGAGAAGAGTTGACAGTGGTAGAGAGGTTTAGGGAGAGAATACCAGAGTTTAGGTATTGAGCAGTTAAAAGCATGGCACCATCAGTTTTAAAATTGAGGATGCAGAATACACTAGTATTAGAGGAGTAGAGATACGGTATGTCACATGGAAGAGATTGCAGAATTATGGAGAGGTGAGACTATGGAGGGATTTAAAAGTCAAAATAGATTTTTAAGGAACAATGAAACTCAGTAGGAGTGATCGACAAACAACACACGTTGTAAGTGAGGATACTAGAAGCAGTATTTTGGATGAGCTTATAAAGGATAGGAGCCTGACCAGCATGCATATCGGATTTGCAATCTGATAATCTAGTGAGTGGGTCAAGAAATGTAGTGGTGTGTAGGTGGCCAGTTATTTATCTATTGATGATGTTGGATCAAGTTGGGTGGAGCGATAGCAGATGGAATTTAATCCAGACAAGTCTGAAGTAGGTAACTTTGGGAAGTCAAATTCTGGTAGGACATAGAGTAAATGGCAGGGACCTTGGGCATGTTGATGTACAGAGAAGCCTAGGGGTGCAAGTCCATGTCTCCTTGAAAATGGAGACACAGGTGGATGGGGTAGTGAAGAAGGTATTTGGTATGCTTGCCTTTATTGGCCAAGACATTGAGTATAAGAGTTGAGATGCCATGTTGCAGCTGTACAAAACATTAGTTAGACCTCACTTGGAGTATTATGTACAGTTATGTACAGGTTGCTACACTACAGTAGGATGTGTTAACAATATACAGAATGCAGAAGAGAATAATCAGGATATTGCCTGAAATGAAGGGCTGTAGTTATAAGAAGAAATTGGATTGGCTGGGTTTATTCTCACTGGAACATAGGAGGTTGACAGGTGACCTTACAGAAGTTTATAAAATTGTGAGGGGCATATAGATATATAGTCAGACTTTTTCCCCAGAGCAGAGGAATCTGGAACTGCAGGTTTAAGGTGAAAGGGGAGAAATTTAACACGGAGGGTGCTGTTTATCTGGAATGAGTTGCCAGGTATGGTAGCAGAGACAGATACAATCACAACTTTTCAAAGGCACTTGGATAGGAAAGGCATAGAAGGATATGGGCCTAATGCAGGCAAATGGGCTGAGGGCAGATGGGCATCGTGATCAGCATGGACGTGGGCTGAAAGGTCTCTTTTCTGTGCTGTATGATTCTGAGGAGGAATATTGCCCAGGTCCTGAACATTTTGCCATTGGGCTGAAATGGACTTGGATCCAGAATTGAAAAGATGGGGCTTAAAAGGGAAACTGTTGGCAAATTAATGTAGTGGTTGCAGAACACGTAATGGATTTTGTGTTCAGCTGTGAGATGGTGCTTAGCTGGTTTTCCCTACCTTTTTGCCCCTTAGGCATGGTTAGAGGATGAACTAGCCTGGATGGTTGATTTGCATCTCTAAGCAGCATTCTCAAAAAGGCAGGTAATCTGTGTTCTCAGACTGATAAATCGTGTGGTTTGGGAAGTCGACTGAAAAACATATCATTTTAGTCTGTAGTGGCATAATTGGTAATGGTGCAGCCCCGAGTGGTTCTAAGCCATACATATTCAAAGTACCAGGTTTGATCATTGATCTGTATTAGCTTAGCTTCAGATGAGCTGTGGTTTCCATTGGAACAAATAGCATACAATTGCGACTTCAAGTCTAGCATTTAACAAAAAATGGCCAGTGGATTGGCAGGCTTCCCCAGCCTCTCTCCCTGGGAGTTATTTCTCTGAAATTATCATGATTTTTGGTGGTAGAATAAGATTATGCATTCCATATTAAAAGCAGAATTAGTTGAGGGAAGATTTGATTGTTGCATGAAAGATCTTACCGTAAGTCCAGGTAACAATCAACAAAGATGTACCATCAACAATCTTGTCATAATTTTAATGCTTTAGGTTTTGGGATCAGTCTCACCTGCCCTCTGCACAAAATCTGTAACCAGAATCTTTTCCTGTATAAGCTATTGGATAAAGACAGAAAAATACTTACTGTAATTTTTCAAAACATTTTTGAGAAGATGTTGTTTTTGCTTCTACAGTATTCACAGGGTTAATGTCTTGGATTTTTTTGCAGTTGCAGGGCCTGCTCAGGCTTGTTGCATTGCAGTTTATTTCAATGAGATCATTTTCTTTTTTAGTTTGCAGCACAATATTTTTTTCTGCAGATTTCATCGAGTCTCCACCCTGTTACCCTCCCAATGGAGATCTTTTAAAAGATGATTTCCATCTTACTGTTCACCTAGTCATCTGTTTGTGAACAGTCGCAATTGTAGCATTCCAACTGCTCTTTAAGCGGAAGACGGTTGATTGAGTGGATTTGATGGAAATCTGCTGCTCTCTCGTCCCATTGGCTGAAGTGAGAAAAAATATGACTTTATTCTTTGTGGTAGCAATGACCTTGTTTTTCTGGAGCATTACAAACTTCTGCTGGGCTCCCTCTTTTAAAAAAAATAAAAGCCTACAGTTGGAACACTCCTTCAGGAATTGAAGTCCCTGACATTCAACAGGCCAGTATTACTATTCAACTCAATTTGTGCCACACTATGCCTTTGTTGTTCAGGTCTTTGTCAAACCAAAGTTCTCTCTATATCAAACGATGGCAGGAGTGAATAAAGTAGCAATGTTTTTTAAAAAAAGGCTGATCTATAAGTGTTACAAAAATCCTTTAACAAATATCATAGGAACCTTAACTCTGCACAGTGGAAAATTAAATCCCTTACCTCAAAGCTACAGGCAATGTCTTTAGTCGCTAGGACATTGAAAGACTTATTCCTCTTTGCTTTCTTTTTATTGTAAGCAATTATTTGTGTACCTATGCTGTATCACTGTGGTGAAATTGTTTAGCTTTTGTTGTAACATGCCATTATAACTGCTCCATCAACAGGTGGCATATAAAAATAGGATCGTGTCCATGTTTCTGATTGTACCCTGTTCACTGTGCTAGTTTTTTTTTGTTGAAAATGGAAGGCAGGCTAAATGTTGTCCCATCGGCAGATGAACTGCCAAGTGAATGCAGTAGATCTTGTATTCAGTTTGCATTGAACCTGGGAGGATAATGAAACTGAAGAGCATCTGCACATATGGCTTTATGGTAAGTTGCTGTAGATGTTACCCAACCCATGAAAAGTCTTTACAGAAGTAGACACGAGAAAAACTTGGAGTAAAACAAAAACTGTTGGAGGAACTCAGCAGGCCAGGTAGCATCTGTGGAGGGAAATGGTAAGTCAACCATTTAGGTCCATTTCCTTCATCTGGACTATCTGATCTCATCCAGTCCAGAGAAGGGTCTCAGTCTGGAACATTGACTATCCATTTCATCCACAGACACTGCCTGACCTGCTGGGTTCCTCCAGCATTTTAGTTTTTGCTTTAGATTCCAGCATCCACAGTCTTGCGTGTGTACATTAAAATACTTGACGGAACAATCAGAGAGCCAAAAGTTTAGTAAGAATAAGAATCTGAAGGAAGTAGGTGTTCGTAAAAACAATAATGCTAAAAAAAAACTGAGTGAGACTAAAACCTGATAAATCCCAAGGACCTGATGATTATGTACCAGAGTTTAGAAAGATGTGGTTGTCGAGGTGGTGAATGCTCTGGTTATCCTCCCCCAATGTTCTGTATGGTTCACAGTCTCAGAACAAGAGGTTGGCCAGTTTGGACTGAGAGGAAGAGAAATTTCTTCACTCAGAGGGTGGTAAATCTTTGGAATTCTGTCCCGAAGGCCTGTGGAGGCTTGTTCCTAAGTTCCTTCAAATTATAGATCAATAGATTTCTGGATATCAAGCGATATGGGTATAGGTAAATGGGGCTGAGGTAGAAGATCAGCCATAATAATGGAGCAGGCTCAAAGGGCCAAAGAATGTATTCCTGTTCCAGTTCCTTATGTAAGGTAGACTGAATCTGTCAAGCAAAATGTAAATCTTTGTATTATGTGATCTTCCTGTTAATGGTTTCTCCTCTGCTCCATCCCCAGTGACATCTGCCTGAAATGGCAAAATAATTCATCATGAACCTCAAGGCAAACATGATGGAAACACACAGCAGGTCTTTTAGTTCCCAAAACAAGCAAAGGCAGGTTTATGCTGTACCCTCTGAGGATTTCTAGGAATTCCTTCCTTTATATCAGGCTTCCAGCATCTGCAAGAATTTCTGTTCACAAGGGCCATTGGGCCATTTGTCTTGCAGGTTACTCTTGCTAGTCAAAAGCTTTAGGAGAATAAATAAGTTTTCCGAAAAAGCATCTGTTACTACATCTTTGAACATTTCGAGTTAACTGAATGCTGATCTGTGTCTAGTCAGCACTGTGATTTCTTGTTGTTAGACCCTGGGTCAGATTTGCCTTCATTAACAATGTAATTACTACATGATGTTGCCACCTTTTGTACGTGGCTGTTTATATTGCAGTCTACACCTGCTTTGTAACCCATTAAGAGACTATATTTTGTGAAAAAAAATTACCCTGCAATGCTTGGAAACATGCTGGGATGTATTTAAAGTAATATAGATTAGATAGGATTGAATATGGGTTAGGGTAAAGGAATGGATGCATTTTAAGTTTAGTTGTGTTTTTCTTTTTCCTCTTTGGATCTCTAATGTCCATCTCCAACTGAGATGACAGGCAGCCTCATTTATGTGACTAATCACAAGGAAATTATGAACCTGGCTTAAAATCGCTTACCTAATTTTATATTTTGTGTAATTATGGTGCTGATCAAGTCAGCATCTGTTGACTCACTTGGTAATAGAACTGAGTTAGAATTCGGAAAGCTTGCATTCAACTTGATTCTTATTACAATCTTGTGTATATTCAGTGGTCAGAAGGAATTGAACTTCAATACAAATATGTGCCTGGTCTCTGCTTTCCCAGATGTGATATGGTTTATGTTTAGTGATGCTATCTTAATGGAGGACTTCTGTCACAATGTAAATGTCCATTTGTTTGGATTGAGGCTATCATAATTGAAGAGGTGGGAAATGCTCTGTGCTTGGGGCTGTTTTGCAAGTAGCAAAGGTGATCTGAGATGAGAATTAAGAAAGCAAGTAAATTGTTCTGTGCTGTATCTGGTTTTGGATCGCACTCCAGGAGATCCTGTGAAAGCTGATGCTGCATTGTGTTTTCATTGTTCTTGCCTTTTTTATGTTACCTTACAACCACTGTCGTTTTTCTGAACTACGTGAATGACAAAGACTCAAAGGGCTGCTGCCACATTTTTTTCTTTTGTCTGCTCACATGTTTGTGTGAAGGCCCAAAGTGTCCAGGGGTTTTTGCAATCATCATTAGGTTTGATTCATGGAGTCTATGTTTAACGATGAAGTGTTGTGCAAAATAGTTAATGTGTTGAGAATATCAAATATTAACTGTCAATGTAGATCACGACATTAAATTTTCTATCAAAATTCAGAGCCATTGCAAACAACAGGAAAGACTTATCAGGTAGCCTTAGAAAATACAAACTAGCAAGTTCACATTTGCTTAGAAAATATAATGCATAAATGCTAACTGCTTTGCACATGTATGCCTGAAAACTGACATTTATTTTTTGCACGAAGCTTAGTATAAATTGAATCAATTGGATGGGCTTCCAGATTCAACATTACTGCCACAAGCCAACCCCCTCCCCCAAAATCTTAGATTTTTACAGGTTTGGCTTTTTGGCTATTAGAATTCTTCCATAAAGGGTTTGCTATATACTCTTTTGGTTTCAGCTTACATTACTGCCTGCCTAGCCAGGAGCGTTCTCTGCTTTGACTGCACTGAATTTCAGCCACACTAAAACAAGATCTGTTTATTATAGTCATTCCACACTTGTGTGCAGCTAAGATATCTTTAATAGTCACATGTACATCGAAGCACACTTTTGCGTAGTGTGTTCTGGGGTCACTCCTCATCACTTCAACATTAGTCACTCTAGTTGCATTATATTTTACAAAAGCACCTGACCCAGCTTCCAACACCACGAGGAGTGGTGAAAATGATGGAAAGAATGAATGTTTAAGGTGATGGATAGGCAAATGTGTTGGTGTCAGTCTTCTTGAATGATGGTGTTTTGCTAATCCAGGCAAACAGAGTATTCCATCATGCTCTTGAGTTGTGCCTTGCAGATGTTGGAAAGACTTTAGAGGTACAATCAGGTAAGTCACTTGCAACAGGATACTTGGCTGTGACATGCATTTGTTGCTGCTGTATTTATATGATTGGTTTAGTTAAGTTTCTGAACATGGTGATCCCCAGAATTTGAGGGACTCAGTGATAGCAATGTCAAGGATGGATGAATAGAGTGAACAAACTCCTTCTCGTAGGAGATAATCATTGCCAGGCACTTTTGTGGTGCAGATATTACTTGTCAGTTGTCAGCTCCTGCCTGAATGTTGTCTAGGTTTTGGACTGCATCATTTTCTGAGTTACACAAAATGGAAGTGAATATCTCTGTTTTGACCTTATGATGAATGTTCGTTGTTGGAACAAGCAATTGAAGATAGAGCCAAGGACAATAACATAACAAATTCGTGCTGATATCCTGAAACTGATGTTATTGAGATTCAGCAATCACAGCCATCTTTGGGTGTGGTGTGACTCCAGAGTTTTCCCCTTGATGACCATTGACTTCAGTTGTATCAGGGCTCTTTGATGTCATACTCAGTCAAGTGCTGGCTTGGTGCCAAGGGTAGTCAGTCTCACCTCAACTCTGGTATTCATCTTTTTTGGACCAAGGTTGTGATGAATCTGGAGCTGTGGTCCTTGCAAAACTCAAAATGGGCATCAGCAAGCAGATAGCTGGAGATTGAGTGATGCTTGAATACCTTCCATATCTTTGATGATTGAGAACAGACTGGATGGTAATTAGATTGGATTTGTCTTAGTTTTTGTAAACAGGACATACATGGCAACTCTCCACAATGCTGGTGAATGCATTGTACTGAATAGCTTGGTAGAGGAATGATTAGTAATGGAGGGCAATTTTCAGTAAAACTTTCAGTCATTATATTATCTTGTCCCATAGCTATTGCTATATCCAGTGCAATCAGCCATTTCAAATGGAGCAAATTGAATTGGCTGAAGATTGGCTTCTGTGATACTGGAACCTTCTCTTTGGCATGCACACTGGGCCCCATCAGTTTTGAGGGTGGGAATACTCTTGGAGCCACCTGCCATTAGCAGTTTAATTGATTCACAATTAAATTGCAGCAGTGATCACATTTCAAAAGCACTTTGAAACACCCTGTTGTTGTAAGAGGTGCAATATTAATGCTTTCTGTGCAACCTGTGGTTCAGCAGAGAGCTATGGGACTTGGTCATCTTGTCAGTGGTCATAAGCAGAAGTTCAGGCCTCTACATTTGTTTGGAGACCTGAGTTAACAGTCCAGGCATCTGCAGTAACAATCCAAACTATGCAGTTTCCCATAGCCATCAATTCTCCAATCGTTCAAAAAAATTTATTTATGTCTTTAAATATCTCCAATGATCTGACCTTCAGATTCTTTAGAGATTCTCCAACCTCTGCAAAAGAAATTCCTATACCTATCAGTTTTAAATGACTGCCTTCTTTTATTGAAACCTTGTTCCCTCATTCAAGAATTTCCCACTGATGGAAACATCTCAATAGTTAGCTTGTTATGCCCCTGTAGGATCTTATGCATTTCAGTAAGATACCCCTCATTCTTCTAAACCCCAAAGAATACAGATCCAACTTCTTTATCTGTGTGTAACAGGACAACTTTCTCATCCCAGGAATTAGCCTGGTAAACCTCTTTTGAGATCAACTTTGACTCTAAACTTAGTCATGGTAATGCTGTAGTGGCTGAAAACTGTAGCCACAGTGAGCAGTGATGGAGGAAGTGAATTTTAAAGATGGTAAGTAGGATGCTAATCAAGTGGGTTAATTTTGGCCTGAATCAACACACAAAACGCTGGAGGAACTGACTGGGTCAGGTAGCATCTATGGAGGGGAATGGACTGCCCGACCTGCTGAGTTCCTCCAGCACTTTTAGTGTTGCTTCAGATTTCCAGCATCTGCTGTCTCTTGTGTCTCTATTTTGACTTGGATGGTATGTTGGCGCTATCTGCCAGACAGGTGGAGGGTATTCCATCACACTCCAGACTTCTGCCTTACAGTTGGTGTTAGGTTTTGGGGCGCTAGTGTTAAGTCAATTGTCATGGATTCTTCAGCACTGACCTGCTCTGAAACCACGGCATTTGTGGCATATCTACTCAAGCTCGTTGACCCTCAGGATTTGATGATAGGCATGCCATGCCAAGGGAAGATGATTCAATTTCCTGTTCTTGAAAGTGATCAATGTTCTGAATGTTATTTTCAACTTATTCACCCAAGACCAATCCCTAATGATGAAACCTATACTTTTTTTGTATAATTTTTACAGCTTTTACTATCCTGTAAATCTGTCACCACAAACCTCTCACTTGTTCTACAGAAGAAATTCTGTGTTGGTTAAAAGTAGAACTATTATTTAAGCAAAGTGCATGATCTCATAGTTAATGATATGGAATTACAGCTGCTCCAATACTTTAGCCCTTTTTATTATTTCCTGCGCCACTTCTTTTTATCCTCTAATGAATGAACTATACCACCTGTTTTGGCATCCTCTGCAAGTTTCACACTGCTCTGTCTCGGCCAGCATCCAAATCGTTGATAAGCACAGTGAATAGGGTCCCCTTTCCCTATTCTTTGGGTATCATGATGATTGTGACTAAGGGTTTGTTTAGCAGGTGATGATTATTTTATTTATCTAAATTGCAGTTGCACTTGTAGAATGGCACAATTAGCAACAACTTCCTGAATAATGCTGTAACGTGTATCACAAGCTTAATGCCCAAATACTAAAGTACAGAACTACTTTTCATTTATTTCTATTTGGAAATCCTTGAGTTTTGCTAATCTTTTGTGCTCTGTCATTAGAAAAGGAAACTGAGCACATTGAATGTTCAGCATGTTGAGAAGATCAGTGCATAGTTTGTCTTTCAAGATGAGTTCAATGGCAAATCTTAACATGAACAACTATTGCTAGAAAATACAGGTCTGACAGTCTGTCCTCTTTGGCTGTAATGCTGTATGCAGGCTGGGGAATCTGGACTTGTGGGGGTGTAGTATCAGAATGAGAAGGCAGCAGTTTAAGACTGGGGAATTTCTTCAGTCAGGATGGTAAATCTTTTCAATTCTCACACAGTAGCTGGTAAGTCATTTTGTGCATTCAAGGTGGAGATGAGTAGATTGAGCAGTGAGAGAATTGAGGGGCATGGGCATCAGTGAGAAGATGGACATGGTAGGACCAGCCATGACCCATGTGTTCACCTGGGGGAAGTTAAAGACAAACTGCGCCAGTTAGAGGGTGATAGAACTGGAATATTTCTTTCCAATTCTTTGAGGAGAACCAAGTCTAAGCAATCACTTGATAAATATTAAATTCTATATGGATTTCCACCCAGGTCAGAAAGTGGTTTGGCTCTCTCATGAAAGAATTAATCAAATCACCATTAACACACAAGCTTGCAATCTGTTCCTTTGTCTTCCATTATGTTATGACCTTGCACAACTTTTAATGGTGACCTCTGGCACTTGGTTGTCCATCTTCAGAGAATAAATCCTGCACTGTAGTAAAGAGTTCTTGTTGATTGAACAGATCGTTATTTGTGCTCTAAAATGTTTCTTGAAAAATATGTGAAGTTCTGGTTTTAGCCTTACTGCCATAATGGGATGGGAGTGGTTTAATTTCCATATTATAATGTACTGGGGCAAATGTAGACTTTGCCCTACTGAACAGGGTTTATTTTGAGATGTATAGGGCAAGTACCGGTGGGGAAAAGGGTTACTCTTTGTATGATGCAAGCAGGTTGACCAGGTGTATAGTATAACATTAATTTATTTTGTTCTTTTCGTGTATTGGTGCCAATATCTTAAATGGCAGGTGGCAACAATAGATTATCTAACCAAAGAGTGTGCCTCAGCAACACAATTAATTGCGGCATATTTGTTCGTTTTCTTTGCACCCGTCCCTGTGGAGGCCAGGATGACTCCTTTGTGTTGGGTTTAGCTACTTTACAGACGCTCCCTAAGGTCTTTGTGTTGTCGTGGCAGCAGCAACAGCCGGCGTTACTATTGGCTCTCTTTGGAGTGTTCCCGGGGAGCCAGTCCTATAAGCACATCAAATGCAGTCAAACTAGTTTGCGGAGTGGCTTTAGCTTGCTGTGTTGGAGAGGGGAACACTTTGCACAGGCTATTGTGCAGGGTGGGTTTTCTGTTGTTGTTTGTGTCCATTTCCTATAGTCTGGCTATTGAGTGAAGTAGCGGGGGGCCCTGGAGCAGTGCAGGATGGTCCTACAGGCTGTAGGGAAGGCACTAAGATACAAGAAAAGGTAAGGAAATTAACAGAATAAAAGAATTGTTCCTGGGAACGTACAGCTATATTAGAAACGGATAAAAGGCATAGGAGCATTGTATTAATAACTTTTGAATTAGATATCAGCCTTGAGAATCCAAATTTCTGATCTTTATCCCCTCGAGCTCCGAATAGCTGTGTTACAGTCATCTTGTGAAATCTCTCATATGAAGTATAAATTATTTGTCTTCATTGCCTCTCCTATCAACTTTTTAATTGTCACAGAGTAAAGGAACTAAAATGAAAGGGCAGAGGAAGTCAGTTCCTGGGCAAATAACCATAAATTCCTAAAGGAGAATTCTGTTGGAAAATGGCGTATTACTGTAAATGGTTGTAAAAAGTTGTGTTTGCAAACAGTTCATTTGAACGATTAACTATGAGAACGTCTTTTAGGCATGCTGAATATACCCATTGGTGCAATAAGGTGAAACCAGGTGAGTGCAAGGTCTTATTGAGCACTTCGTAGACTCTCAGCTATTGGGGTAGAGTTGGTTTGAAGAAGTTTATTTGAGTAGAAGAAATCATCTCTGGTTCCTGTTTCTGGTTAGCACCAAAGCTACGCTGCATAACAGTAAAGATGACGGCTAGATTGGGTTAAAAGCTTATGGATGATTACTGTAAACTGACCAAGATCCATGTAATCTTCAGTGCATAAAAGTGTTAAATTTGTTTAAATATAATAAATGTTCAGATATATCATCTGAGTGTTCAAAGCTTCCACTGGCACTATGATTCATTGCCGTTTGACACCCTATTTGGGCTGTTTTTCTTCCCATTCTTCTCCTGAAAGCTGAATATCGGGGTGTTTACAACTCCCATAGCATTTGAGTCACTTTTCATTTATGAGGTAGTCATTTTCACTTGGTGGAATTCAGTACACATTCAGCAAGAATGCTAAAGGCTAATAACTTCATTTTTCTTAGCCAGTGACTGTAGTCACACTCTTCAAATGTGTAGATAATGAAGTTGACCCTCATCTTATTTTTGCCAAATCATCAATTACTAGACTGTCTAGCCAGCATCTCTGGGTAGGGATTACAAATGAAAGCCCCAGCCAGAAAACTTCCTAGACTAGCACTGATGAGTCAAGTCAAAGAATTTGTGCAGCTAGACCAGCTAAGGATCAGTTATCACAGAGCAGGCAGGCACTCCGATCCATAACTGTCTTGGTAAATTTAGCTCAGATACGTTAAATTTTTACTAACAGTCCTCATGACATATGGCAGAATAATGATTCATACCTTTTGAACCCTGCAAAATAGTTTTATAGAGTATTTGTATACTCTCTTAGATTGAACACCATACTTTTGTTGCAAGTAGTCCATTGTATGCTGGATGATACTGAATGTTAGTTTGAAAAGTGCAGGAAGTTGACTGGATTCAGATTCAAATTTCGTTCACTAAGGTTGAGGGAGTAGATAGTGAATAATTTTGCCAAATCATTTAGTTTGTTGCAGTTGTGTTTAATTAAGCAGGACAGTATGCACTTTTTACAAAAAGATGTTACTGACAGCCAGGGTAACCATAATGATTAAAATAATTTAAAACTTCAGTATAATCCATGTTTATCTTGCCATAAAGTGGCAGCATTCCTTTTTTCAAAACCCTCTTCTTGTATTGGCTAACTCAATTAAGCCCTTTTCTCATGTATATAAAAAAAATATACAAAATAGAAGCAAGTGTAGGTCATTTGAAACCTTGTACCTGTTCCACTATTAAGGTCATGGCCTCAGCACCACTTTCCTACGCTTGCAATATATCTCTTCAATTTCAGTCACCTACTGAGCATCCACAGCCCTTTCGGGTAGAGAATTCCAAAGATTCTAGGTGAAGACATTTCTTATAGCAAGATAGCAAGAACTTCTTTTAAAAAATGAATTTAGTCAAAAAGGACTAATAAACTTGTATTTTCTTTACAAGGATCAGCCCCATATACCTACCATTTCAATATATTTGTCAGTCCCTTTGCTCTTCATGTATAAATCCCAATGGGTGTACATCTAACCTATCTAAGCTATCTGCAGCAATGACCTTTCTTGGTAATTTATTCAGCACTGTTAACATGTGGGTGAAAAGTTCCAAGTGATTTTCTTACTATGTTGTTTTGTATTTGCATTCTTCACCATAATTTACTGGATCAATTTCCTAATCCTCCATTAGTTTAAAGCAGCTCCAGCATCCAGACCTTGTTCCTCCTACAATGATAATGGTGGTGTCAAGGAAAAAAAATCATAATGCCTGCTTGATAATTGATCGTTATTTTGAAAATCTTGAAGGATTGTGGTTGAGCTGGTGACATATTCTGCAGCTTTATGAACCCTTCAAGTGTGTTATGTCTGCATAATAAATTTCATAATTGGCTGGTAACCCAAAAAGTGTACAACCTATAAATCCCAATACGAATGCATTTCAAACTGCATGTCAGATTTACTGCTTTAAGGTACAGGAGCATTTCTGTTTTGACATTTGGAAGTAAAAAAAACCCAAGCATTAGAAACTGCAGACTCCTACTTTGCCAAATTTTAATTAGTGTTGCTAATCCTGTTTTGGATATGGTCGCATTTGCATTGCACATGTACCTGTTCTATGATATTCTCATCATCTTAAGATGTCACCAGTATCCATACTAGCCAGAAAACCACCCTACTCAAAATATTCAATTCAAAATATTCTCCCAACCTCTTTACATTGACAGAGTCTGTAATTACAGGATACATTTCCAAATTTTAACAGGGTATGTTGTGAAGATGGTGCACATCCAACCTGACACTTATACTCTTCTAAAATCCTAACGATGACAGCCCATATTATGCTTATATAAAGTTATGAACAATAGCACAGATTGGAATATGTATCTCTTGCAGTCTAGGTATCCTGCAAACCTACTCAAACTAGTTTACATCAGCCTCTCTCCTCAATTATTTGGTTATCTTTTAACATGCCTGGAGAGCCCAGTTTATGGGTTGCTGCTCCCAAGTAATTGGAAACTACTTAAAGGAAAATGATCCATTTTCCTTTAAGCTTTTCCTTGTTTGTTAGTTTGCTCACAAATTGCTTCCTTTTTTTCTCATCTAACTTTGGGGATCAAATAGCGATATCTGTTGCACCAGTCTTATGGATAGCTAACATGCATAAAGCGTCAGGCCTGATGTGATGCAGCCTAAACCCCATCTGTGTAAATGTTGACCTTGTTTCTAAACTTGTGGATCCATTGATACATACTTGCATAGTATCCAACTAAACCTGTTTAGTTTGCTTTGATTCATTTAAGTATGGGATCCAATAGATTTGGAATCTCTGCCTGAGTTCAGACAGACAAAATTCTTCAAAACATGCAAAATTGTACTGGGGATGGGCAGGATGCATGCATGGAGGATGTTTCTCCACCCTGTGGG
>JARFYF010000067.1:4553604-4576608 GCA_030265395.1 Rhina ancylostomus
TGAGGTTAAAAAAAAATCAGCCCTGATCTTACTGAACGGCAGAGCAATCATGAGGAGCTAGCTGATTGGCTCACTCCTGCTTCTGTTTCAAATGTTCCTGTGTCTTAACAGTATCAACAGTCCTGATAAATTTGAAACTTTACAAAAGATTTCAACATCCTCATACATGCCCTGCAGAAAGATACAGTACTAACAACACTCTGTGGAATCAAGATAGTAGTGGGGGAGATCAAGTGTCCTCTCATTCCATGTTGAGAGATAGCGAGGGTGTGAATAGCTTTGTTTAAATCACTACTGAGTTGAAATTTTAATGTTGTGCTGATGAGGAATGGAAGTGGAGTACTTGTTAATTTATTGTCAGTGCTGAGCACTTCCACTTCAGCTAACCACATGATGTTACGTAAAACATACCAACAATTCAGCAGCAGCCACACATCAAAAGACCTCATTGGCTGCAAAGGATAGGATATACAAATTTTTAAATACAGCTCTCATTGCATTGCTGGGACAGACACTCCCAAGCACATTGCAAATTACTTGCAAGTAGATTTTGCTCTCATACCGACAAGCCCTCAAAGATCTGTGTCAGTATAGCTCAAATGTGGTATGCCGCTTCACTACATTGTCTCATGAGCTGCTGTAACCACAGTACATGCAATTACAAAACAAAGTAAGACTGCACTAGGTTAAGTATTTGTTCATCATTTTCCCAAAACAAAACTCTTTAGTGAATTAGATTAAACTAAATACTGAATCTAGGGGGCAAGTTCTCTCCTTCCAGTCTGATGATTGAACCAGTAATGGTTTTACCCACGATAATATTCTGTTACACATTACAGAAAATTATTGTTCAATAAACAGTTTCCTCCTTCAGACAAGGAAGAAACTGGGCCACAAGATCCTGGCACGGAGAGAGAGTAGACGTCACCCAGCAATGGCACTCTGACATAGAAACCAGTCCAGTGGACAAACTGCAGGACTCAGTTTGATTCACTGTCATGTAACCTGCCAAGAATCATACAGCCATTCAGCCCATCATGACTGTGCAGATTCTTTGGTAGATCAATCCAGTTAGTTCCACTTCACTGCTCTTGTCCCATTGTTCAGTAAATTTTTCCTTTTGAATGTTCCACACCCCTTTAGAAGTTACTACTGAATGTTCCCACCACACTTTCAGGCAATGGATTGCAAATCATAGTTATTACAAAGATTTACTACCATTAACTGAGTATATCTGGTAAATACAACTATCATCTAACAATTAATGTTCCACAACCACCTGAGCTTCAAGAGAAGAAAGTAAACCTCTAGCCTCATTAAAAATATAGCTCTTTTAACTCAGTGCGATGCTTCATTGCTACATGTCTATGTAGCCAGTGATGCAACGAGTCAGAAGAAGGTTAATTATTGTGAAATGGTTCATTGAAACACTGCTGTGACCAACAATGCTATGTGATGTTAGCATGGTTCCAACACCCTCTGGAACTGTACAAGTTCCTGTCAGCAGCAGAATTTTGCTGCTTTGAATCTGGTGGGTAAACAACTTTTCTATTTTCTGCCCAGGTCCATCCAATCTCTACAGTTATAAGGGAATCTTTACTTTATTTGCTTCCTCCTCCTTCAGCCCTGTATGGAATGTGAATGGCCAGCTCCAAGGCCTGAGTACAAGTCTTAAAAACTGGAGACCTCTATCATATTTTTACTATCAGGATAAGTTTAAGATAATTGAGTACTTGAACTTTCAAAGTCAATGAAAGTAATTTTGGCTTGCTTAGTAACACTCTCCTGAATCACACAATCATGGCTTTAATCCAATCCAACCTAACACTTCAGAGCATCATGAGGGAGAGATACATCATTCACAGTACCATCTTTCAAACTAGAGTTTAAACCCAAGAAACTATGCTGCCATGGGTATGCATGAATCTTAAAGAACCCAGCTTTTTATTCAAAGAACAGGAAGGTCACCCACTGACTTGAGCAACAACTGTCAACAAACAGATCTCTTTATGGAATGTTTCTCTACTCATATTGATTGGATTGTCATCCTAACAATTCTGACTACATTTTACACTACATACCAATCCAGTGGTTTCAAATAAGTCATAATGATCACAGTAAGCTATGCAAGGGACAGTTTGGTCTCAGTATTGAGATTCCATGTACCTGCCCAAGTCTCGTGAATTAAAAGTCCAAGATAAGTTGGGCATCATGAATACAAGTCTCGCGAATTGAAGATCCAAGGTAAGTCAGGCATCAATTTTCAATTAACAAAAATATAAACAGAAACCACCCCATTTTTAAACAACAACCCCTTTGTAATGAAGGCCAAAATGCTATTTGATTTCTTAACTACTTGTTGGACCTGCCTGCTAGCTTCTTGAGATTCCTGTACTAGAGTTCCTAGATCCCATCTGAACTTCACTCACTAGTAGTGTCTCTCCATTTAGATGATAATCTGTCTTTTTATTTCTCTTATTGAAATGCATGACCTTACAGTTCCCCACATTAAATTTCATTTGCCAGTCTTTTGCCCACTTATTCAATCTATCTCTATCCTGTTGCCAGAATCAATCACAACGTGCCCTTACACCTATTTTCATATCACTGGCAAATTTGGAAACATTACCTACCATTCCTTCTCCCAGATCATTAATATAAATAGTGAACAACTGCGGGTCAAGAACTGATCCCTGCCGTATTCTACCAGTCACCTCCTTCCGGTCTGAAAAGGACCCATTTATTCCAATTGTTTTGTATGAAATAAATGGTTTTCAATTCATTCTAACACACTTAGCCCAATACTATGAGCTGTTAATTTAAACACCAGCCTCATATGCGGCACCTTGTCAAAATGCCTTTTGGAAATCTAATTACATCTACAGGCTCCCCTCTATCAAATCTTCCTGTTACATCCCCAAAGAAATCAAGCAAGCTTGTCAAACGTGATTCACCTTTCATAAAACTGTTAACTAGGTTTAAATATATCAGATTTCCTAAACGATTTGCTATTTCTTCTTTGATTATCAACTCTAACATCTTGCCAATAATAGCTGTTAAACTAACTGGCCTTTTTTAAAACTTTATTTATACAGCACAGTAACAGGCCCTTCCAGCCCAATGAGCCCACACCGCCCAATTACACCCATGTTAACCTACTAACCCATATGTCTCTGGATCGTGAGAGGAAACCCACGCAGTCATGGGGAGAATGTACCAAACGCCTTACAGACAGTAGCAGGTATTGAACGCCAATTGCTGGCGTGTGATAGTGTTACGCTAACATACCAACGTACCTTCTTTGAGAAGGGAAGTCACATTGGGTGTTTTCTAATCTTCTGGTACCTTCCTGGAGTTTTCTAAGTTATGAAGTATTTCAACCAATGGATCCACCAGCTAGTTTCTTTAAAATCTCAGTGTGCAGATCATCTTGTCTGTCCTTAATGCCAAGTTTCTCCAACACTTTATCCCTTGCAATTGGGATTTTTCCAAGTTTTATCATGTTATTATAAATCAGCCCATCTGATATTGTTGGGATATTAACAATGTCTTCCATGGTACAGAATGTTGCAAAAAAATTATTCAACACATCTGCCATTTCTTTGTTATTGCCGTTATTAATTCACCAGCTTCATTTTCTAGAAACCCTACATTTACCTCTCCTGCTCGCTTCCTATTTACTGTACATATCCATAGAAACTTTTACAGTTTGATTATATACTACATGCAAGTTTTCTTTCAAAATTCACCTTCTCCCTTATAAGGTTTTTAGTCTTCTGCTGCTGGATCCTAAAAACTTCAGTCCTCAGGTTTACCCCAGGCCTTGCCAGTTTGTATATTCTATTTTCAATTTGACATTATCTTTTAGCTCCTTTGTTAACCACGAATTCTGCCTTTCTGATTGAGGAAAAGAATCTTGCTGAACATCATTAAATAACTGCCTCTTTTCCTCTACTGACCTGCCTCTTAGCTTGTTTACCCGGTCCAGCTTAGACAACTCTGCTCTCATACCATCATAATTGTCCTGATTTAAACTGAAATACTGGTTTATGGACCTATGGTGTTCACCCTTAAACTACATCTGGAATTCTGTCATATTGTGGTCACTACCCCCTAGGGTATCTTTAACCACAAGATCCTTTATTGATAACACATGACCAAATCTAAAATAGCCTGGTCCTGGGTAGACTCTGCAATCCCTCACATATTCCACAAATTCTTCTTCTACGATACCCTGCCAATTTGGTTTGTCCAATCAATACGTAGATTCAAATCTCCCACGATAATTGCAGTTCCCTTCAAACATGCCCTTAATATTTCCCCACTTATGCTATGACATTTGAGAAGTCACATTTTGGGGGTCTATAGACCACTCCCACCCATTTTTCTTCCTGTTATTTATGATTTCAACCCAAACTGATTCCACATCACTCTTTACATTACAACTCAGCACTGATCTGGTACCTTCCTTGATTAACCAAGCCAGCCCAAATCCTTTCCCCTGAAGTTGGGCATGCAAAACAATGAGGTTTGCCCATTGGGGAGATGACAGGGTGCAATTAGAGCTTCAATGTTTCAGGATGTTAGTCTGGGAGAGGGCACTGACATTGGCTCAATTATCCTGCCAGTGAACTCAGAGCATCTTATGGAATCACCATCGATGGCATCTCTTCGGTGCTTTGAGACTCCTGCAGCAGTAGGCCACATCTCAGAAGTGTATGGGAAAGTCAGGATTACTGCTACTCGGTAGACCTGAACCTTTGCACCAGATCAGAGGCCTTGATCTTCCAATACTTTTCCTTCGATGGCTTCAGGCTCATCCACTGAAGCCAATGAGTTACAGGAAGTGCTCCATGTTTTGTTGTGGACCATTTTCATCAGGGTTGATGATGTGCAGTAGGGGAAGATTGGTAGAGAACATCTGTTTTACAAGTGTTAAGTGCTTGGCTCGTTCTCTCATGTGCTTCCGTGAAAAATCAACAATGACCTGGAAGTTAGCCCATGGAACCTGCACATCATCTGCATCCTGGAGTTATATAACAGAGTTTGGAGTGGCTTGCATTCTGCAGTGGAGCAGATGTAGATTAAAGAGTTTCCCCATTTGTCCTGCAGATTAGTTCCTCTTGAGCAGGAAGCAAATTGGAGATGAGGTAAGATGCAACATTATGGCAAGATAGACGAAGGGTTAGAACAATGTAGGTTTTTTGCACACTAGTTGACACTGAGATCCTGCTATGAACCTCTTGGTTGAGATCACTGCTTGTGTGCTTTATGTGTCAGATCCAAGACAGATGGCCCTCTGACTCCCTCCTGTCTTCTTGCACCCTGCCACTTGGCCCCTTCCTTCCCTCCCTGTACGAGGCATTCCCATTCCTCTTGGCCTGGATCTCTGCTCTCCCTTAACCACAGCTTCTCGAAACTAAATGTT
This sequence comes from Rhina ancylostomus, assembly GCA_030265395.1. Classification (NCBI taxonomy): domain Eukaryota; kingdom Metazoa; phylum Chordata; class Chondrichthyes; order Rhinopristiformes; family Rhinidae; genus Rhina; species Rhina ancylostomus. Next base: position 4,559,033 of record JARFYF010000067.1, read on the forward strand.
AAATGAAAGCTCGAACTGCCCTCTCAAATAGACCAAGATCCAATGACAACACTTTGAAGTTGAGTAGGAGTTTCTCCCTGTATCTTGTACACTATTAATCCAATTACCATTGCAGTTTGTGAAATTTTTTCATGCATCTTATATTATGAATATAATTACATTTCAAAATATACTTAGTTAGATGCAAGCACTTTGGGATATTCCAACATTGTAAAAGATGCTATGCAGGTGCCTTTCTTCCAAAAGAGCTAGCGTTTTTATTTATAACTCTATTGCAACATATTTTGAATTTTATATTTAATTACCATCTTCCAAGTTATATTTCACAGGAAAAACCTCACTTTTTTTTTTAAATACATTTATTTTTGCAGTGATTTTGTTTTTAAATCAGGGGAAAATATAGCAACCTTTTCAGCCTCAAAATCCAAAAACCACAAGATGAACCTGCATGCATTTCTTTTTGGGTCCCTATGATGAGGATGGAATGACCAATATGCCACAAGAGCTCCCAGCTCTGCTAAAAGTATCACGAGATGCATAAATGTCAAACTGATTCACAGGAACAGGCATGCAAAAAGGATTTCTATCATTTTCGGCTTTCCCTCAGCACACTGCTCTAGGTTATGAGCTGAATTCTTGGTATATTGCCCAAATGCATAATCATCTGACCTAGATACAAAATTGCTAACATTGGATGTTATAACATTCATAATATTTCAACTCCAGAAGCACTTTCTTGTATTTTGTAATATCAATATCCAAATTCAAATCTCCTGTGGGGGTGAATGATGTGTGGGGAAACAGAATTTAACATAAATTACTACTTTAGTATGAGTGCAAAACTAAAATTCAATTTTTTGTTACAGGATTTTAACCAGTATTTTGGGATCACATTCTGTAATCCTGCCCATTTATAATTAGGTTTCAATCGTTCATGTTGTCTAGATGAATAGAGTTTTAATGCCTGGGATTTATTTTTTTTTCTGCTGATGCATCGATCCAATTTTACTTCTCTCTGTGGGAAGTGCAAATATAAAGGCAACTTATTGTACACAATAGATGGACTACAGATGGTCAGCAGAATAATATTTCTCATCTTCCCACTGACAGAACATTAATGCTGCAATTAGATTCCAAAGAACATGGCCACTAGGAACAAAAGGAACCTATCCCACAGGAACAACACACACAAAACGCTGGAGGAACTCAGGTAAGACAGCATCCATGGAGGGAAATAAACAGTCAACGTTTCCAGTCTACACCCTTCATCAGGGCTCAAGTTCCTCCAGCATTTAGTGTGTGTTACTCCAGATTCCAGCACCTGCAGGAATCTTTTGTACTCCACAGGGAGTCTTTGGGGTCAGGGTTAGGCTGAGGAAGGAGGTGGGAGTGGAGTTGATGGTTCATTACCAAAGTATACAAAGTTTTTATTAAAATGGCAATTTCAATGGGGTGGGGTGCGGAGTGTCACAGGACAACTGCTGTGAAATATGGAAAAATCCAACACTGGTCCATTCAGAGGTTCTGAGATCGGAGCTGAGACCAATTTGCTTGGACAATAATAAGAGGTAAGGCTTCAGGTAAAGACCTTCAACCCAAAACAGTAACTCTGCTTCCTTTTATACAGATGCTACATGTCCCCTGCTGAGTTTTTCCAGCATTTTTAAGAATTTATTTCATATTTCCAGCATCTCAGGTTAAGCTGTGATTCTCAGGTTAAGTTGTGATGCCAAAACACTGAAGCGACTCCCTAGAATGCTCAGAATACAAAACTTTCATTGTGCTATAATGGTGATATAGCTGAGCTGAGAACCATCCTTGCTGACATTTGATATCTGAATTATAAAGCTATCAGTTCCAAATGTTCATACCTCTCATTAAAATATGCACAAAAGAACTTTTAAAAATTAATGGAATGAAAGTACCATTAGTGTGCAAAATCGAGCAACACGATATCCTCTTAATTCAAAATCTCAGTTCAAGATAATCAGATCAAATTTTCTAAGCACCAAGTCTCATTTTGCTCTTCAAATTATTGGAGAAAAGTCCTAAATTTGCTTTGATACCAGAAGGTACCAAACATTCACAAGGATGTTACTGGGACTGGAGGGCTTGTTACAAGGAGAGACTGGATAGGCCGGGGCTTTTTTCCTCCGGAATGAAGGAGGTTGAGAGGTGACCTGACAGAGGTATATAAAATCATGAGGGGGCAAAGATAACGTGAATGGTCACAGTCTTTTCCCCCCCAGAGTTAGAGAGTTTAAAACTAAAGGGCATGAGTTTAAGATGAGGAGGGGAAAGACTTAAAGGGGACCCAAGAGGAAACTTTCCGCACAGAGGGTAATGGGTATGTGGAGCAAGCTGCCGAGGAAGTGGTAGACATGGGTACAATTACATTTAAAAGACATAGAAAGCTGGAGAAACTCAAGTGGGTCAGGCAGCATCTATGGAGGGAAATGGCAAGTCGATGTTTGGGGTCAAGACCCTTCATCTGGATTGCAGATCTTGGAGGCATGTTTTATCACTGAATCATCAAACCAGGGCAACACACGTTTCTGTGTAAAAGAACTGCAGTACTAGTGTGGTCGAGTTACTGGCACCCGAGGTCTGGACCACTGATTCAGGGACACAAGTTTGAATTCCACGATGGACGAACTAAATCTGTTAATTAAAAACATAATTCATCTCAGTAGCAGTATATGGTTCTCTGATGTCCTTCAGAGAAAGCACTTGGCTGAATACTTAGTATGGCTGAGAAGTAACCCCAGACCCAGAGAGGTTCACCCTTAACTGCTTCCTTGGTTCAGGGGCAAAAGGGGATGGATAATAGTGACAGCATTACCAGCATCATTCCTACCCTGATAGTTTTTTTAAAAATAGTATTACACCTAGAGCCACAGTGAGTCCTCCTGAAGTTCAAAGCCTCAGCCTACCTGGTTAAGGATAAGTTTGCTATTTATGCCAACTTTTTGCATATAAAAAGGCTGCTTCATTTGTCAGCATAGCCAGGAAGTAAAGATTCTTGAAAGTATTATGCAAGGGCTGGATTTTCTTTATTGGAACTGCTGGTTTCCAGAGATATGAACAAAATGTTTTCCTTGAACTTTCAATGTTTCAGCCAGTGGCAAACAAGATATCTTCCATTCAATGGATGTATCTAAATGCTCAATGTGAACAGGTAACCTTGGCTGTGGTAACCCCGGAGGCGATTCAGCCCTTGAACCATGTCTTAATAACCTGGCTGAGTATTTTGACAAGGTGACGAGAGAGTTTGATAAAGGTAGAGCTGTGGACATATATGGATGTCAGTAAGGCATTTGACAAGTTCCCACATAATGGTTAATCAAGAAAGTTCAGATGCATGGGGTCAGTGGAGAATTGGCTGTGTGGATTCAGAACTGGCTTGCCCATAGATGGTGGTGGCTGAAGGGACTTATTCAAGCTGGAGGCCTGTGAGTAGTGGTGTTCTGCAGGGATCTGTGCTGGGACCTCTGCTATTTGTGATGTACATAAATGACCTGGATGACTATGTTGATGGGTGGGTTAATAAGTCTGCAGACAATACCAAGATTGGTAGAGTTGTGAATAGTGTAGAAGACTGGCGACAGATACAGCATGATATAGATCAGTTGCAAATATGGGCACCTCATTATAGGAAGGATGTCGAGGCTTTAAAGAGGGTGCAGAGGAGGTTTACTAGGATTCTGCTTGGATTAGAGGGCATGTGCTATCAGGAGAGGCTGGACAAACTTGAGCTCTTTTCGCTGGAGCAGCAGAGGCTGAGGGGTGATCTGCTGGAGGTGTATAAAATTATGATGCATAGGATAGGGTGGACAAGCAATATCTATTTCCCATTATTGAGCAATCCAATACCAGAGGGCATGCATTTAAGGTGAGAGGGGGTAGGTTCAGAAGAGACACATGTGTTTTTTTGGTCAGAGTGGTGGATGCCTGGAATGCTTTGCCTGATAGGATGGTGGAGGCAAATTCTTTGGGGACTTTTAAGAGGGGCTTGGATGGGCACATGAATGAGGAGAAAATGGAGAGATATGGGCATTCTGTAGGTAGGAGGGATTAGCTATGTCGGCACAACATTGTGGGCTGAAGGGCCTGTTCTGTGCTATACTGTTCTATTTCTATTCATTGGAGACACAAGGCTGCAGATGCTAAAAATCTGCAGCAACACACAAAAGGAACTGGAGGAACTCAGCAGGTCAGGTAGCATCTATGAAGGGAAACATCGATGCTACCTGACCTGCTGAGTACCTCTGGCTCCTTTGTTTGTTGGCAACCTCAAGTTGAAGTACCAGGTGCAGCACTGTTGACTCAGGAGCTGAAATACCAGGTATTCTCAAATGTCTACACTAAAACATGAGAACACATTTCGGGGTTGCAAACATCGAGACAGAAATAAAGCTGCTGCAAATTAAGCAAACAATATTTATTCAGTAGATGTGCAAAATAGAACACAATGATTCAGTTTAGTCTGTTTGATTGTGTCCAGTCAGAGAATAAATACTGAATCCAACAGACACCACAGTTTTGATTAGAAACATTATGCAGTGGAAACCAAGGAAAAGAAAGTCATATTTATAGCACATTTCAACATAATGACTTAAAAATAATCATTCAGATTGCTACATTTTGTAATTGATGGAAGCTGAGATTAGGAGGGAACAGCAGCTTTGGGAAGCAAAGAGATAATAAGAAAACATTAACAAAACCATCCAAAACCAAATTTATTATCAGTCTAATACCAAGTTATACAAACCAGAATTATCATCAACTTTAACTACCATCCTAGTTTGAATTAGTTATCACAGATAAGTTTCTAAAGTTAGGCACTGCACCTTAACCAGGGAGGAGATAGGAAATAGAAATTCACCTCTTGTCTTTTCTAGAACTAATGCTTGGGAGAATGGCCAAGAAAACATTGGAACTATGGGCTTGATTTACAGGGAGAGACTGGATAGGCTGGGTGTACTTTCCATGGAGCAAAGGAGGCCAAGAGGTGAAGTGATTGAGATATACAAAATGACAGGCACGTGTAGAGTAGATAGCTAGAATCTGTTTCCCATGGTAGCTGTCTAAAACTAAAGGGCATAGGTTTAAAGCTGATAAGGAGGAGGTTTAAAAGGGGAAATGTTACACAAAGTAGTTAATATCTGGAATGAGCTGCTAGAGCTGGTGGTGGAAGCAGGAACAGTGATAACACTCAAGGGGCACCTGGACGGATACTTGACGAGCACAAGGATATGGAATTGATGCAGGTGTGAAATTAGGCATGATGTTCAGCATACATGTAGTGGGCCAAAAGGCAATCAAGGTTTGAGGTGGCAAAGGCGTGGTTAAGGGCCTCAGTAAAATGTGAGCTGACCACAAAAGCAGAAATAAGCATCTGTTTCTGATGATGATGATGATGATGACAATACTGATTAGAAACTCAGCTTGAAGAAGGACATGAGACGATAAGTGTTTGTTGTATTCTGGGATAATTGCCATGGAGAAGAACAAGCTTGATGGTAGAAGTACAGGAGTTTGCATTGCAGATGGAAAATGTTTTCCCCAATGTCTAACCAGACTAGATGTCAGGCAAGTCATCTGATGACACGGAGGTCATGGAAGCATCTAGGTGTATTGCAGAGAAGTACCGTCAATATGTGTGAACAAGATGATCAAGGGTGCACAGATGTAGAGGGGACAACGTAGATGTGAGCTGGCCACTTGATGAAATCCAGAAATCAGCATCCGATTCTAACAATGGTGTAACAGGATTAGAAACTCAGTTTGGACAAGAATACACGATGACAAATGCTTATTGCAATCTGAGGCAATTGTTACAGTGAAGAACTAGGTCTACAGCAGAAAACAGTGGCCCAGCGAGCAGAACTACCGTCTTACAGCTCCAACGATTCAGATGAGATTCTGACCTCTGGTGTTATCAGTACAGGGGTCTGTACCTTCTCCCTGTGACTGCATGGGTTTCCCTGGCTTCTCTAGCTTCCACTCACCTCCCAAAGATAGTCAGGATGGCGGGTTACTAGCCACAGTAAATTGCCCCTCATGTGTTGGCGGATAGTGGTTGATAGAAATGTGGGGAGAATAGATTAAGGGGAAAGTTTGTGGAAGGATGGCATTGCTCTGAAAGCCAGCATGGACTTGAGCTAAAATGTCCTCCTCTGGTGTAACAAGATATGAAGAGGGAAACACGAATAAATTCTTGGGAAATTCTGGAGCTGGAGTGGGAACAGAAACCAATTGCTGAGGATGGGTCTGGCTACAATGGGATTGAGATGAGTGGGAAGTAAGTGAGAACAGTTCAACTGGACTCAGCTACAAAGAACTAACAACTGAAGAGGACTGTGCGATTAACCACCATAAAAGCTGAAAAGGACGTCAAACAACCTTGGGGTTCAGTGCCTTAAATGCTATGAAAGTGTAAAATTTGGTGTAGAGATTCAAACATTAATGTAGGAAAGATGGGCCCTAATCTGGAAGCAGCAACTTATTGAAATTCATAAGGCTGGCAGGAAACTGGGATGAGGGGGAGTGGAATTATGACTAGATTCGAAAGGGAGATGGACGGTGGCCAGTGACCTTCTACTATACACCATCTCAAGAATTTATGACTTCCTGCTTGAATCTGATGATAGGCACATTAGTTGAGGCAGGGCTGGGCTCAGGTCAAGCTGTAATAAAACAGAACACTGGGAAAAGTCAGCAGGTCAGGCAGCATCTTGTCCCAAAATGTTAACTGTTTTTCTTTGCACAGATGCTGCCTGATCTGAATGCTTCCAGCATGTTCATGTTTTTGTTTCGGATTTCCAGCACGTGCAGCCTTTTGATTCTCAGGTTAACTTGTGATGGTAAACACTGAACCAAGCATCTCAGATGATCAATTGCTTACACTCTCACCAGAAAGAGCAGACAACTGAAAGTTAGTGAAATCATACTTGCTAATAACCAAGAAAAAGGATTAAAAATTCAGAGAGAGAAATACTCAATATCCCAAAGATGATCTCAAATTATAAAGACATGTTCAGTCTGATCACCAAGGCAGGTTTCCTTCCCCAATATTTATTTTTCAGGATTTGGTTAATGCTGCCAGCATTTCTGTTGCTAATTGCCCTTCAGCAGGGTTGAGAGTGGATGTCCTCCCACAGTGCTGTTGGCAAGGGAGTTCCAGGATTTCCACCCAACAATCCATTTGCAAATCAGAATGGTGGGCAGCCTTGAGATGAATCTGCATGTGGTGGAGTATCCATGTATCTNNNNCCCTGGATCTTCTTGTTGGTAGAGATTGAAAGTTTGGAAGAATCTGCTGGAATAGCCTAAAGTGTTGTAAATGGTGCAGAAGCTATGCACCCGTAGTAGAGGGAATGAATGTTTAGAATGGTGACTGGGGTGTCAATCAAAGGGGCTATTTTGCACCAAATGCTATCAAGCTTCTTTAAAGTTGTTGGACCTTTACTCAACCATGAGTATTCCATCATGCTTCTGAATTGGCATCTGTAGATAGTGAAAAGAATCAAAGAATATCCAGCCTCTGATCTGATCTCATAGCTATGGCATTTATGTGGGTGGTTGAATTTCTTGTCAGTGGTGTCTCCCATAATTTTAAAAGTGAACAGCTTGGTGTTGGTAATTCCACCTAATGTCAAGAGTATTTGGTCAGACATTCTCTTGCTGGAGATGGTCACTGCTTTGCACTTTGGAATCAAATGTTACCTACTACTCAATCGGCTCATGCCTAATTGTTGTCCGTGCCTTGCTGCATACAGCATGGACTGTTCTATTGACTACAATATCCTGATGGACATATAAAGGATTTTATAATTTCCCTCCAAAAAAGTTGCCAACTAGTACTGTAGATTAATGCCATAGAGCCAAAAATATTGGTTGATTTTGAGAAGTCGAATTAGGAAAGAATTCACTGCCACAGTACAACATAGCAACATAACTTTTTTTTCGAAGAGAGTGAAGCTCTTGCAGATCACTGAACCTCAGCCTCAGTGCAGTTAGGTTTCAAGCAGCCACACCACTGGCTGTGAAAAGGCCTGTTGACATGCTTATGTGTGCTAATCATGAAGATCTAACATTTGAAAATGCACAATCCACTAGTGGACAAGGTCTCTTGTTTTTTGAAACCCAAGGGAAATTATACTAGTGGTTCAACTAAGGCAAGCATAGGGGAAATCTTAAACAATCCCCAGCAATCAGGAAGCCATAAGTTCCAAGAGTTGAAAAGGAAGTGGGTATGGAGAAAATTAACAGTCAAAAAGAAAACATTCTAACAAATGACAGTGATAATTAGAAGTTTAGGAATAAAGGGTTAAGAAGATATAGCAAGATAACTTCAAGGAGCCTATATGGAAATCAAAAAGGCTACACTTAAATATGTTTATAAAGATTCATATGCAGCTATGACTGTAAAGCCATAATTTCATTATCTTCCTGTCACCCCAGTTCAAGTGGGAAATAAATCTTGCAAACTAGGAAGAAAAATAACTGTGCTCTTCACCTTGGCACTCAGGACTGCCGAGTGGGTAACTGAAACAAATAGACTAATTCAGCCCAATATCTGATCATCACTCTGTGGTATCAACAAAGTATACTTCAAACACTGGTGTAACCCCTTGCTGGGACAAGAATGAACAAACATCTCATTCAAGTACCTATTCCTTGTTGTGCTAATTATCAATTCATCTCAAAAGTGCACTCATGGACACTGAAGGAGGAGCAATTGAGCTCAGTTATGCCACAATTACGTAGCCTACAAATTATAGACTAATAAATTAAAAATAGTCACTTGAATGTGTTAATGAATACTTCAGTTCTCCAAGTCTCAGGATATTCAACAAAAGATTAAATAAAAGAACACCATTTATAAACCAATGCTAAATGTTATGATTATTGCAGAAATCTATAGCAAACATCCAAAATATAACGCTGTAGAACAAACTCTTACTTGTATCGAACTTTCTCGTCCATATCTTCTGATGGTTCCACTGTAATGCAGGTGACAAGTGCCTCCATGTTTTGTGGCCGTGTTAGAAACTCCACCAGCTTGCGGTTATTGGCCTTGCACTCCTGGAGGACATCCTCCTCGTCCATAAGCTCAAAGAGTGTGACATCTTCACGTTCTAAAAGTGTGTCAATGTGTGACGTTGTGTGAAGGTCAAACTTCCAAAACATGATGAACTGTGGAACACCAAGAACAGTACAGTTATAACTGATCATTTAACATAATACAAATGTGTGCATCATAAATGGAATGTACCTCCAACATTTTATCTTAGCAATGCTTGGATCCCATTGGAGGTGGCGGAAATTGCGGAGAATGTTATGTTGGATGCAGAGGCTTGTGGCGTGGTAGGTGAGGACAGGGGGAATCATGCCCCTGTTACGGGGGGGGGGGGGGGCCAAGAATGAATTGAGTGGCCTGCATTAGAAGAACATGAGAGGTGGCCTTATTGAAACAAAGAATTCTTAGAGGGGAGAGATGAGGCAGATATGGGGATTTGCCCTGGCTAGGGAATTTAGAACTGCAGGTTACAGTCTCATTATGGGGTTCATCATTTAGAATTGAACTAAAGAGAAGTTTCTTTAAAGTCGAGTTCATTGTCATATACACAAGTACATGTATGCACAGGTGCAATGAAAAACTTGTAGCAACACCATGGGCACATAGCATCAGATAAACAACATTCACAAGAAAGAAAATAAATTATAAATTTATTCACTATTTTTACAAGAAAGAACACAATCAGAACAAAAAAAACAAGTCCATTGTCGTGCAAAATGGTCAAATTGTTGCTATACTGAGGTAATGATTAGTGTTGTGCAGGTTGGTTCAAGAACCAAATGGTTGAAAAGAAGTAACCACACCCCACCCCACCCCCTACTGACATAACAAATACATGGTTCCCTTTGTCCTCACCTACCACCTCACGAGCCTCCGCGTCCAATACATCATTCTATGCCACTGCCAATGGGATCCCACCACCAGGCACATTATCCCCTCCCCACCTCTCTCTGCTTTCCACAGGGAATCGCACTCTCCGCAACTCCCTTGTCCACTCGTCCCTCCTCATATGATAGCCCATCCCAGAAACCAGCCCGGTGAATATTTGCTGCATTTTCTCTGTAGCTTGTATATCATATCACTTTTTGTTTGTAAGACCACCAAAACTGCAGTCACACCAAAGCCCTTTACAATAGCAAGACATCTTCACACCTATACTCAAATACTCTAGCATTAAATGCAAACCTACTATTTTCTTCCTAATTGCTTGCTAAAGCAGCAGGTTATCTTTCTGAGATGTGTGCAAGGATTCGCAGGTCCCTTTGGACATCAAAATCTCATCATTTAAATAGTTAGTGTTTGTTTTTTCTTCCAGTAGAAATCTCACATTTTCCATGTAATACTCCCTCTTATCAAGTGTGGTCCACTCATTTGGCTTGTCCACATTCTCTTGAGGCCTTTGTATCCTCATTATTCACATTCCCACTTAATTTTAATTTCATGTCATCAGCAAAATTGGAAATATTAAATTTGGTGCTCTCAGCCAAATCATTGATAGAAATTATGAATACTTGGGTCCCTGCAGTTTCCTTTTAGTCACAGCCTGCCAATTTGTAAAGGACCCACTTATCCTTGTTCCATTTTATTTTAAATCTCAAAACACATGTGTTATCCCCAATTCTATATGCTCTAACCTTATTCACCAATCTCCTGCACAATCCCTCAAGGTTGCCATGCAGGTCAATAGAGTTGTTAAGAAGGCGTATGGAGTGCTGGCCTTCATTAGTCGGGTATTTAGTTCAAGAGCCACGAGGTGATGTTGCAGCTGTATAGAACTCTGGTTAGACCACACTTGGAGTATTGTGTTCAGTTCTGGTTGCCTCATTATAGGAAGCTTTAGAGAGGGTGCAGAGGAGATTTACCAGGGTGTTGTCTGGATTGGAGAGCACGTCTTATGAGGATAGGTTGAACAAGCTATGGCTTTTCTCTTTGGAGAGAAGGAGGATGAGAAGAGACTTGATAGAGGTGTACAAGAGGCATAGATCAAGTGGACAGTCAAAGACTTTTTTTCAGGGGTATTGTTATATTATTGTCACTTGTACCGACATACAGTGAAAAACTTGTCTTGCATACCAATTGTACAGGACGACAATGGCTAATACAAGGGGACATAATTTTAAGGTGAGTGGAAGAATGTATAAGTTTTGTTTTACACAGAGAATGGTGGGTGCATGGAATGCACTGCTGGCAGAGGTTGTGGGGGCAGATACATTAGGGACATTTCAGAGACTCTTAGATCAACACATGAATGATAGAAAAAAAATAGGGGGCTATGTGGGAGGGAAGGGTTAGATAGATCTTAGAGCAGGATACAATGTCAGCACAGCATTGTGGGCTGAAGGTGCTGTACTGTGCTGTACTGTTCTATGTTCTAGGACTTTATCAAAAGCCTTCCTAAAAGTACAAATACGCCTAACCTACTCTATTAGGTACATCCTTAAAGGATAACAACAGATTAGTCAAACTTGATTTCCCATTCATAAATGCACGTCAACTCTGCTTACACATATTATTTCCTAAGCATCTTTATATATCCTTTATATTAGATGCCAGTGTTTTCCCTATTGCCAATGGCAGGATAACAGATTTGGTTGTTCCCCAGTTTCTCTCTCCCTCCTTTCTTTCACAGTAAGGTTTGCAGTTGCTGCCCTCCAATCTGGAGGAACTGTACCAGAAACTACTGAATTCTGGAAGACGATAACCAGAGAATTCTCTCCCTCCATAGCCACCCCATTCAAACCTATGGAACATAGATCACAGTCCTTGGGACTTATCAGTTTTCAGATGCATTAACTTCTCTTGTATTATTTCTTTATTAATGCTTAGTTTAGTTTTCATCAGCATGGGACCCTTGTTTCTCCATTATCTCAAAGTGGGTTTTTATGTTTTCTCCCTTGAAGATAAACAAGATATTTTTAATTCCTCCATTTCCTCATTCTCCATTGCAAATTTTCCTTGTCTGTAAAGAACCCACATTTGCCCTTGCTAGCCTTCTTTTAGTACTGTTACAGAAATTCTTATGGTTAGTTTTAATGTTTCTCACTGCTTTACTCTCATATTCTACTTCCCTTTATTAATTTTGTGGTTATCCTTGGCCGAGTTTTTGGAATGCTCCCACTCATCCATCTCATTGCTTTTGGCAACTCTTAAAAGATTTTTCCTTAGATTTATTACAATCTTCAATTTCTGCTGTAATCCAGAGTTGACCATTTTTCCTATCTTTGTACATCAAAGAAATGTATATCTGCTGTAAAAACAAATCTTTAAATGTCATCCATTGCCTGTCCACTCTGACGTTTAAAGAATGCTCCTGTACACCATGACAGAAGGTGTCCTGTATCACAAAATACCCTCCCGCCACCCTGTCTGAGACCTCCTGCCCCATCTGTGGAAATGTCTGTTGCCCCTACATTAGCCTCATTTTTCACCTCAGAACCCACAAAGATTGGAAGCAAGTCAACCTTTGATTCCATAGGACTGGCTAAGAAGTTTCTCTATTTACCACAGCCTTCACAACCATAACTTTTAACATAACAATTTCCTTTGTTTAGATTGAAAAGCTTGGTTCTACATGAACCACACCACTTTCCAAACAATGCCAAATTATATCATATTGTGATCACTTTTTCCTTGGGACCCCTATACAATAAGGCAACTTCTTCTCAGTTTAAAATAGTCTGCTCCCTAGTCAGTTCCTGATCATACTGATCCAGAAATCCATGTTGTATACATCCATTTGAATTTGTTAATACTATATTTTGATTTGCCTAAACTATATCCAGATTAAAATCCTACATCATTGCATTCCTGTTAAAATGCAACACATCCTATTTTCTCCAGAAACAGCTCCAAAGTCCTCCCTCCTGCACCATCTCTCCAGCCACACATTTATTTACTTTATCCTATTTCTGCACTTGTTCATGCATGGCACTGGGAAAACCTTTGAAATTGTGTTTAACATCTTTCCCAGATTCCTAAAATCTGCTTGCAGAACCTCACCCACCTTTCTACCTATATTATTCATACAACTTCTGGCTCTTCAGGATGTTCTATAGCCATTCAGTACGTCCTTCACCTTGGCACCAGCAAGACAACAGAGCAACCTGGAGTCACATTTACAGCCACAAAATGCTTATTGGTTGCATGCAAATTGGCTGCTATGCACCCTCAACTACAGAATTACCATTGGCAGCTCAGGAGTTGAGTGTCTGGAGATTGGGAAGTGCTATGTAAAGACAAATCTTCTGTTCCTTATTGCGAAGTGCATATACCCGGGTATTGTGATGCATGAATTCAGCTGTAATTCCCTTCTGAACCAAAATTAATGCCTACCCATAGTCCCTGTCTATCTCATATATGAAGTTAATTGAGCTACGTCATCATACCTTGATAGGTGTCACTACCTCAAGGAAAGAATGAAAACAAGGGGAAAAAAATTCCGGGAACTTTCAACATTGATGGATGAGATGAGCATAAAATTAAATTAAAGGGAACTTTATCCACTGGCTAATAGGAGGAAAAAAACAATTTAAAAATGTGTAAGTGAATCTGCACACATATGTCCACACAATGTTTCAGTCTGACAATAATCACCTCTTCCAAAAAGAGCAGTAACTGACCAGAACTACCTGCAACTGGCAACCTCTATGGAATGGGACATGAGAAGGGGGAGGTGGAGTTTTAAGGTTCATACCAGACAGCCAAGCAGGCTGTGTGTGGGTGCCTCAAGATTTATTCTACCATTTGTAGCCAGCACTATAAAAAGGAAGTCAACCCTGCAATATTGGTTTTGAAATAAATAGCCACTCTGAGGCATACATGAAGACTGATTACAGTTAGGGATGGATTTGCTGGAGTTTAAAAAGATTGTGCTCTCCAGTTTCAAGACATATGTGATGGATCAGATAACCCACTGGAATAGGTCAGAAATCCAAAACTAAAAATTGCATCACAGTGCGTCCATTTTGAGTCCTGCCATATCTTCAAAATTAATCTCCACTTGCTCCAACTTTTTTTTTTACCTGAAGTAGATAGGATTTTAGTTCAAATGTGCATTTACCCAATAACTCTTCTTCCTCTCCACTTCAATATACTAATTGTGAAATGTTCTAGTTTTGTGAAGACAATGACTAAGTTCTTGCTGGACAGATTTCCACATCTGCCCCATGTATCTCAGAGGTGAGACAACAGACAAGGAATACAAAATGTTTATTGAACAGAGGGCAGTAAAACAGTGAAATACCCTCTCATCTGTTGTCTTCACAGTACTTTTACTACAGCCTTTACTGCATGTCTATTCAACCAAGGAGAGCATCACCTGAAGTCAAACACACCTTCTCACCTATGGTTTGCCTTGTCCATTTATAGCAATCAAAAATTAAACTCAATGTTCTCTTTCCCAACTCTCATAGCTAGCCCAGCCAACTCAGCACAGGCTGGTTAATTTGAGGCTTAAATTTTCCAGCCCCAAAACAGTTTTACTCTTTTGTCACTCTGACAGTATATTGCAATGTGGACCTTTGTCACTCATGTACCATGTATTATTAAAAGGCACATGCTCCCCTCACTCTCCACACCAGTAGATCTCTTCCCAGTGGTACCATAATTGACCATTGGAAAGAATGCAACTGACGCCATTTCACCCTTCAAAACCAAATACCTCATCACTGCCTGCTTCAAAAAGTTTCACAATTAATAGCAAAGCAAGGCTTACACAAGTTACAAAGAAGTCTTCTTATAAATTACAGGAAACTTGTTTTTATTCAGCAAACACTGTCTTTCTAAGTGAATGATCAAAACCAGACACTTCCCATGCTCATTCTCAATTTGCCACAGAACTACATTCAACTTAACTATATATACTCATTTGTGTCACTTTAAAGCATAAACTACAGCCACTTCACCAAAATTCTGCACAAAAGAAAATATATTGAGTCATAAATCAATGTGTACAGTCAGATAAGAAATCAAACCAGAGTAATGGTAAAGGGACTGAATACGTTCTGACAATACCCTAAATTTATTGTCCAATGATGTCACCAGTATTTTATACGAGCTAAAAATACTCTGCAGATCCAATCCAAGTTTGGAAGTGCACAGATCTATAAACAAATGATACAGCTACATACTGTTTACACTTTATGTGGACATATAGCCATTAATATACTCCATAAAGGAATGCAGTGAACATTTGCCCATCTCACCTGCTATTCCATTTGATAAAATCATGGCTGATCTTATACTTCAGCACTACGTTTCTTCGTTAACCCCATATGACTGGATTTCTCAAATTCCCAAATATCTGCCATGCTCTCTCTCGAATATACTGTGTTTCCACTGCTCTCTTATATAGGGAATTCCACAGATTTGCCACAATCTCTTCTTATCTCAGTCCGGAATGATCAATCCCTTATTTTGGACATTAGTCCATAGCTCTAGATTCTCCAGCCACAGGAAAGATCATCCCCCACATCTACTCTATCGAGCCTTGTAAAGAGTCTGTATGCTTCAGTGATCCCTCGATGACTGAGATTCAGACTGTCCAACAGGCAGATCCCTTCCTTTGCTGGGTTGCCACCACCTACCAAGCCAAAAACCAGAGACGGAATACGTGTAATCAAGGGTACAATGTAATCTTCTATTCTGGTAAAAATTCATCAAAACCTTGAATGGTATCTATATTCTTTCATATTCTGCAAAACTAGAAAATAGAAAAACAAAATATTGACTCTTCCCTCAAGAGTTAGGGCTCAAAGATCTGATGATTATTTACCCTATGCAGTCACAACGTACAGATTAGACTGTGGTTGGGGTATTAAAAAAAAATCACAAGCCAAAGGTCTTGATGAGCACGTACAGGTAGTGGGTAGGAACAAAAAGAATTCAATAATTAATTCCATTACCCTATTAAGTTATAAAGTGACAGCAATCCCAGGGAGGTCTCTTCTTTTGACAAACAAGCTTCATCTGCTATTTTGAACACAATGCTTTTTTTTAAACTCCTTTTTCTACTCTCAATCATGTCTGAAGGTAATTAACTATTTGCCAGGCAGCTCATACATGTTCATGAACAATTTGGACAGTATAAAGGCAGCCCCTTCTGTGACAAAGGCAAACACATCCAATACCTAGTCCTTTTCCAACTGGGTGCTTATCTGCATGCTTCCAAGTATTAAACGTCATGATCTGTCATTGAAACAACACAGAGCTCATTTCACCCAGCAATACAAAGCATTATTATCGGTTAGCCATCGAGGTGGGTATGTGCTGCTTTAGACTTTTAACAGTGGTACAAACTACTCACCGTATGACTCAAGTGCAGTTTTGAATCGTACATATCACAAGGTCCAATGTTTGCACCCTAATCTGCAACAACTCAGCTAATCTGCACGAGACATTAATTAGCACATATGTCAATAATTTAAAAAATCCTACTTTGGAGCACTTTTCTGCACTCTGTGGAAAAATGCAAACTCGTTTGATACCCACCACAGTGTGCCAATACTTACCATTTTTGCTAATGAACCAAGGATGACCCTCAGAACAAAATATTCGTGACGGTCTTCAAAGGATGAACACTGAAAGCAAGAAAACCTGCCAATGTCCACATACTGACTGATATTTTCTGGCATTCACATGAGGTGGCATGGGTTGGAAAAGAGGTTTAACATCAGTGGATCCCTCATGGGTTAGGCACTAACCCACCCCTGGAACTGCCGTTGGTAGCTCTGTATATTGACAAATTTAAGCCCTTGCTCTGTCCCATCAAACTCCTCCCCTCTGATCTCACTAGTTGAATGACAATTCCTAATTTCTAATTCACTGGTGTCTTATGCACAATTAGCAGTACCTTTCATTAACTAGTTATTTTTTGAGGCATGTGGTTGGGGAAAGGGATAGCTAGCTTTATATTTCTTCAATCAGATACCTCAAAAATAATTTGGTTTGGTCATAAGTCAACTGTAACCTACCTGTATTTATTCTCAGTGAATTCTCAATATGTCAAGCTGTGAATATCACTGTCATAAAATTAATCCAACATTATTGAACCAGATGCTTTAGATGGAGTCACAAAAGCATTTGGTTGAATCAATATGGCCTGGCATTCTACCCACACTAATTGCCAAGCACGCACATGTTCCAATTAGAGTTAAAAGCCATTTCTGCAGTACTAGTGCAAATATCTCAGTCTGGGCTGGCCTCAAATACCATCTACAACCTCGAAGAGAAACCGTTGGAGCTATGCTGCACTTTCAAATTTTCTTTCTGATCCTACTTTTCACTATGCCAAGATTTTCCCCCATAACCACATCTCTCAAAGTTCTTATTGAGATAAAGACAATGATCTTCTCCCAAAAGAAAATTCTAATGATTATTCATCAGAGATGACCCTAGAGAGAGGAAAGAAGAGCGTATAATGTAGCAGTTAAAATTTTGATTTCATCCCGTGTCTGTGTATACTCCCATAAGCGTCAATAGTAACAATTAGAAG
>JARFYF010000067.1:5756615-5767434 GCA_030265395.1 Rhina ancylostomus
GCAGGACAGTCAGCTCTTTGGGCCTCTGACATTCAACATGATCACCCGCGTCCATGCTCTGCCCCACCTCCCCCATATCCAGTGATTGTTTAGCATCAATATACATCCACCACCTCCTTGAAAACATTTCATGATTTTGACCACTACCACTTGGTGGTTGAGAATTCCACAGCTTCACTCTGGGTGATGAAATTTTTCCAGATTTTAGTTCTTAACAGCATTTCCCATATCCTGAAGCTGTGACCTCTGCTTCTGGACTTTCCAGCCAATGGCAACATCCTCCAAATCAAATCTTGCTGGAAGAACTGTACTAGGACAGCTCCCATCATTCTTCAGTGAAGATGTGCCGAATTGACTCAGTTTCTCCTCATCCATCAATCCTGCCACCAGTTAAATAAACCTTGGTTACAACCTTTCCAAGCATATTTCTCAGATGAATTCAGAACTGCACACAGAACACCAGATGGGGTCTCACCAAGGCCCTGTACAAATGTAGCACGACATCTTTGCTCCTGTACTCAAACACTCCCAAAATAAACATGCCATTTGTTTCCCCCAGCTCCATGCTGCACCTGAACACTTGCTTTCAGTGATGGGTACACACAAGTTTTGTTTCCCCTTCCCTTGTCCCAATCACCATTTTAGATAAAGTTTTGTTTTTAAACAACTGAAGTGGACAATCTCACATTTATCCATGTTACACTGCCAGTATCCACTTCACCCACATTGAAACCTCCTTACATGCACACTCAGCTCTCACTTCCACCACCCCACCCTTCGGGAGATGTTATATTTAGTCCCCTCATCCGAATCATTGGATGTACACGGATTAGCTGGGCAACAAGCTTTGATCCCCGTAACATCTGTGTGGAAGGCAACTGCTTATTCCTGCTCCCCATCTCCAACCAATTCTCAAACCATTTCAGCGTATCACTCCTATTCCCATGTGCTGAGCAATACACACATCCACTGTTCTCCCTCATTTTACTGGTTATGTCTCCAAAACACCAGTGGATTTGGCGAGTTCAAATTCCCTTTCATAGAGCAATGTTGACTGTGCCCAATCCGATTGGTTTCCAGGTGAAGCAATAAGAGGAGGAATAAAATTAGAATAAAGGCAAAGAATACCAATTCCGTGACAACTAAAACACTGACTGATGAACGAGTTCCTAATAGTAGAGACACAAGGGACTGCAGATGCTGAAACCCAGAGCAACAAACTATCTGCTGGAGGAACTCAGTGGGTTGAGCAGCAGTATAGGTGGGGGGAAAGGGATTGTTGACATTTTGGATTGAAACATTAACAGTTCCTCTTTCACCCCCAACAAATGCTGCACAACCCACTGAGTTCTTCCAGCAGATTGTTTGTTGTTCAAGTTTCCAACAGTTACTCTTTAACCAAATGAAACAGCAAATTAATGATGAAGGCTGTATCCAAAACAAATTCTCTTCTTCTGGAAGCCTCCCTGGACAACTTCATTTCAGATATTTACTCCTTTAGTAGTTTCAACTAATCTTAAATAATTGGGATAGGGGAAATCCAATTTCATTCTTCAGGCTCAGATCTTTTTGGATCTCAGCTAACAGGCTTCAAAGTTGAAGATGGGATTTTAATATTTAGTCAAGGAAGTCCCAACTCACAATAAATGCATATGCACATAATTCAACTTTCATTATAAAGTAGCAAAACTTTGGTTTTATTTATGATGCTTTTCATGACCTTGGGTTGTGAAGCACTCTACTGCACCATCAGCTGACATAGATCAATATCACCACATTGTTGTTTGAGACACCATTCTTTAAGAAAGAAAAATAACCCTAACATTGGTCAATGGATAAATATTGGTCACAACCCTTAAGGAACTATCCTGTGCCTCAGCCCATGTCTAATGTCTCACCTTGATAAATGGCACTGTAGACAGCAGCACATCCTCAGTACTGCAGTGGAGCGCCAGGATGGGTTTTATGCTTCACAACCTGGAGTGGCCTTGAACTAACAAGCAGGTTGAGGCAAGTTTACCACCATTGAGCCAAGCACTAAGATTTCTGAAGAGCACAGTGGGTAGCAACCATGTTCTTTCTTGGCATTACTGTACAAGGGGTAGGTCAACTAGCTCCTTATATGAGTACCACCATTGAACTCAATACCTGACCCCTTGACTTGATTTTGGTAGAGCATCCAAAAATCTATCCATCTTGGACTTAAATATACCTGGCATATTTTCACAACATTCACAACCTTCAGCCTTCATGGATCTGCATTCCACGGGAAAAGATCCATCATATCTGGCGCAAGTGACCAACCTCTTATTCTGAGGTCACACACCCTTGTTTAAGATCTCCAGCACAGCAAACCTTCTTTTGCCATACACCTGGTCAATCCCTCAGTATCTTGGAATGCACAAGGAGATCAGCCCTTATGCCCCTCGACTCCAGAGGACATTGGTCAATCTTACTTAAGCCTTTTGATAGAACAGCCCTGACATCCACCTGTCAAATCCATGCTGCATGCAGCTTTTTCCAAGGGTCTTGAAAAAACTGCAACACTATGCGACTGTTTTAAAATATTTTAAAAATAACATCTGAAGACCACTCCCACACCCAAGTTTACACGCTTAATGTGCCTGCACTTACAAACTTCAGCATGTTCCAATCAAAGACGTAGTCGTATGAGAAGCCCTGTCGGTGGAAAAGGTTCCTGAAAAGCTGGCGCAGGTACGAATAATCAGGCTTGTCATCAAAACGCAAGGAGCGACAGAAGTTCAAGTAGGTAGAAAACTCAGCTAAGAGGGGGAGGAGAAAATAAAATGATTAGGATCACAGAAATACTGAAACAAGACTCATTAGTCAAGAAACACAGTCAACCAAGGGTCAGTGGCAGATATCACAAGAGGGTTGTTAAGTCACAAGCAGTGATATTTAGTCTGGAGTAAAAAGGTGATTCATGCAGAGCTTTCGAGATTCTCCCTGACCTCACTCACTGCTGTGCAACCATTTATTTCAGCTGTAAAAGGCAAGCAATGCTTTACAGGAATGAAAACAGAGAAGTCCCATGGGAGAGACCCAGGGAAAGTGAGCAGCAGGATGTGGTTCAATCAAGCTGAATTTGGGCTAGTTGAACTGAAACCAAAAGGGAGTGGGTTTGAAGAGAAAACAAAAATGCAAGAACAGCAAAGAAATAAAAAGGAGCCTTCGTAAACAGTAATGGAGATCTTAATAATTTGCTATTGTTTTAAGGCTTTCACCATATTCTACAGCACAACAAAAGGAGAGGCTGATGAAAAAGGTTACTTAGGGCATTTCACCAGATGCAAGTCCACCAGTCAACATGCAAGAGGTTAAGTTCACCTGCAGGCACTGCAGACAGCATTTACTAGGAAACGAACCTTGGCATTGCCAAGGAAAACTGAAGCATGTTTAAACACTGCGGGGAAGGGCAATTCAGAAACATCTTCAAAGACAGAGCTCACAAACACAAATGATAGTTGACAGAGCAAATACCGATGAAAAATTTTAACAGGAGGAAACATCTGCACTCCATGGAACATTTAGGTTATATCAACAGTCAGCCAATGCATCAGGATGGGCAAAACCAGTGGAGACTTTACCACAGCTCTTAAAGTAATGGAATATCTAATGTGGAAGTACAAAAAAACTGTACAAGATATAGTACACGTGCAAGGGGCTTCATTTCAACTTAGAAACAGTATTAATGATCTTAATAAGGGATTTGTATTACAAAACAAGTTTTTATTTGCAGTCTTCATAATATCTGACCACCATAGTGTTCATCAATGCTGTGATAGGCCAAATGTGATGCCAACTTCCCAGAGCATGGGTTGAACTCAACAAGCTGCTAATGTGCACCCATCTGTTAAAGAGTTCAGCAGGATGCACAAAAACTTGAACTGGTTTACTTCTGGGGGTAGCAGCAAGATAGGACAACTCAACTCTGTGACACAAGCCACTGACTTAGGGGTACAGCACCCAGCAGTACAGTGTGCTAGTTCAACACGGCATACATTTATAACTTGTGTATGCCTCTGTAATTTCAAAACAAGTGCGTGCATATTACATGGTGTTGTGGCAAGCTAGAGATTTAAAAAAAATCTAGTCTTGTACGTGTTGAGTTTGATAGCATGTGCACATACACTGCACTTTCTCTGCAACTATAACACTTCATCCTGCACTGATATCGTTTACCGTGTACTACCTCAGTACACTTGTGGTGAAATGATCTGTATGGATGGCATGCAAGAAGAAGTTTTTCCACTGTACCTCAGTACACATGACAATAATAAACCTATTTACCAAAATGAGAATTCCTAGTGGCACAAAAGGGTGTACAGGAGGGAGTGTCAGCGTTTCTGCTCCTGTTTAGTCAGTAAAACTGCTGCAGAACATGAAGTGGAGGCTGAGTGCAGTTTCAATGTCATACATGACTGCCCCATCTGTCTAACTTTAGATGCGAAGCAAGCAAGTGGACTCCACACATTGTGGGATTGGCAAAAAGTCCTCGACTTAAGAGGAGCACAAAATAGGATTTTAAACAAGTTGCCCTAGTATGAAAAAACATTCGCGAAAAGATACCAGGAACAGGGGGCACTCACACGGATAGCTCTTGCACAATACTTCGATTGGAGTTGACATCTTTTTCTCACTGATGCGCTCGTACTTCTGCCGTTTTGTGGCCGCTTTCAGTCCCTGCCATGGCAACGAGCCCAAGTTAAAATACATCAGGACGTAACCCAGTGACTCCAGGTCATCACGGCGACTTTGTTCTGTGGAGATTTTTTTTTTCATTTAAAAAGTCAGGAGCCAAGATTTATTTAAGAGAGTTACTAGCAATGGCATTAAGGGATTCTCTAAATTCACTAACAGAAATGTTTTCCCCAAGTTTCTCTTCATTTCCCTCAAAAACACTGCTTCAGAATTCTGTACTTACAGCACAGAACTTTAGCACAATACTCATGTCTAATAGCTAAGGTGCTCTGCTTCTTACCAGCATCGATCACGGACTCCGTCCCCCTCCATGCCTATCTCTCTCATACAAGCTCCCTCCCCAGTCATTGAAGATATGATTCTCTACCATTAATGTAGACACAAGAGACTGCAGATGCTGGAGTCTGGAGCAAAATTAAACACAAACTGCTGGAGGAATGGTGCAGGGTCTCAATCCAGAACAATGACAATTCCCCCCCCCACCCCACAGTTGATGCTCAACCCACTGGAGTTCCTCCAGCGGTTTGTTTTTTTGCCCAATGTTATTGCCAGAAACTGCAACCCCACTTTGTGCAGATACTACAATGCTTAGAGTCATTGCTTACTTACCGATGCCCAGATGGGTGTTGATGGAAGCGTACCGTGCCGTGCCTGTCAGGTTCTTGTTTTCCCTATATGGGATGTGCTGGTGAGTCCGTGCATCACGATACTTCTTGGCCAGGCCGAAGTCGATGATGTAAACTAGGTTACCCTTCTTGCCCAAGCCCATGAGGAAGTTGTCTGGTTTAACATCACGGTGGATGAAGTTTTTGGAATGAATGTACTCAATTCGACTGATCTGGAGAGAGCGGGAGTGAAGAACAAGGAATCATGCATCAGGGATTCATTAGCTGCTTTTGAATATTAGACAGTCACCAGATCTAATTTGTTACTCTTGACAGATGCCCTTTTAAAATGAAAATCATTACAGATACTCTAATTTACCAACAGTCTATTTACTGATCTCATTATCCATCAACTCATTAGGGTATATTTCTTGATTTATCAAAATATTTTTCACTACAACACATGCATGCTACTTACTCTCTGCCTATAGAAAAACTGTGTACCAAAACCATGATGCATTTCGCCCAGCCTTTGATTTACAAAAATTGTTTAGAAATGAGTCAGTAGTACAGCAAGGATACAGGCCTTTTGGCTCAACCAGTCCATACTAACCATAGTGCCCACCCAGCTAATCCCAATTTCTTCCATTCAGCCCCTATCCCTTTAACCCCTATCCAAGTACTTCTTAAATGATACTGTTGTACCTGCCTCACCCACTTCCTCTGGCAACTGGTTCCATATACTCACCACCATGTGTGTGAAAAGGTTGCCCCTTAGTTCCCTTTTAAATAGCTTCTTTCACTGTCATCCTGGTATTTAAATTTTGTCCACCTTCCACAATCAGACCTCTTTCCTCCCCTTCCTCAAAATTTCTGTAAGCATTTTTCTCTCAAATGCTGCCTAACCTGCTGAGTACTTCAACAATTACTTTCATTTCAGATCACCACGATTATTTTGTTTTTTTGTTTCTGCATAGAACATAACACAGTACAGGCCCTTCAGCCCACAATGTTGCGCCAACATTTTATCCTGCTCTGAGATCTATCTAACCCTTCCCTCCCACATAGACATGAATAATAGAGAAATAGAGGGCTATCTATGGGTCTCTTAAATGTCCCTAATGTATCTGCCCCCACAACCTCTGCTGGCAGTGCATTCCACACACCCACCACTCTGTGTAAAAAAAAATTACCCCTGACATCCCCCTTATATCTTTCTCCTATCACTTTAAAAATATGCCCCCTCATGTTAGCCATCATCACTCTGGGAAAATGTCTCTGACTGCCCATTATTTCTGATATGCCATACTGCACAGTTTCAGGAATCAACACCACTAAACTTCCTCACTGGTTAGGCCCTGTGAATTCTATGCATCAGGTTTCCAAACAGTTTCTTATTTATAATACTACTTAGATTTTTGTTGGGCCAATGAAAGGAGGGTGGAAACTGCCTAGTACACCGAGAGCATTGTAATTTAGTCATTTTTGCCTTTGCACTGTACTGCTGCTGCAAAACATGTCACATTATACAAGTGATAATGAACCCGCTCCTGAAGCAGCAACAGGAATGATCAACTTTAAACTGGACACTTCACTGACAGGAAACCATCTTTTGCGAGTAAAACTCTCTCCTGCTGATAACCTTAGTTAGCAATAGCTTGCTTTGCTTTCTTAGCAACATTATTCAAAATTGTTTGTTTACCCACAACCAATTACCATTATTTGAATGAGCAGGCTGGTGTGCGAGGCAGTTGTATGCATTGGCCATCTGATGCAACTCTTATCTGCTGATGCTGGAGAAGTACAAGTAGCAATACTTTGCAGTTATCAACTTTAAACAGTTAGTCCTGCAGTGCTTCACTGGAACAGTGTCAGACGAAAATGGCATGAGTCAACAAAATTTGACAAGCTAGAACAGCAAGCAAGTTAACTTTAAATCAGGGAGGCAGGCTTTGAAGAGGATGAGTTGCATGGAATCCTTAGGAGCCAAGCAGCTGAAGGCACAGCTGTTAGTTATGGAGTTCTGAGAAATCAGGGGTGACAATAGGTCAGTACAGGGGTGAAAAAAGGGTGCTGAAGAGGCAGATTAAGTTGGACGGAGTGGGTGGAGTGAGTCCTGGCACGGTAGCATAGCGGTTAGCTTAATGCTATTACAACGCCAGCGACCTGGGTTTAATTCCTGCTGCTGCCTGTAAGGAGTTTGTATGTTCTCCCCAAGTCTGCGTGGGTTTCCTCCCACATTCCAAAGACGTGCAGGTTGGCAGCTGTGGGCGGGCTATGTTGGCACCGGAAGAGTGGCGACACTTGCGGGCTGCCCCCAGAACATTCTTAGTGACGCAAAAAGATATATTTCACTGTGTATTTCGATGTACATGTGACTAATAAATATCTATCTAAAGCAAGGAGGGAAGGATCTGCATTTTAAAAAAAATTAGAATATTAAAGCATGGCACTCCAGTGCAGAAATAGAGGGTGCTGCTGCATAATGAAGGGGCCAATACTTGAGCAAGACATTAAACTGTGGCCTGGATTCCCATCAATGCAAGCAGATCCATGGCACTATGCATTTGATCCGGGAGAAGTTCTTCATCAATCCACAGGCTGTTTGGAAAAGGCTGAAAGCAGCATAAAATCAGGATTCAGCATAATCAAAAGAGCCCACACTGATCTGTAAAGGCAAGGCTATGCATGACTGAAATGGATGAATATTTGTGACAACAAAAGCTAAAGTAAGTAGCAAACTTAAATGAAGTCTATTTATGGTAGCAAGGCGTTTCACAATGACCTGCATGGTAGACAGATCAAGAAAGCAAACCCATGACATATAACAACTCCCGACCCTGTCAAGGGAGAGCAGCAAGTTGGATTAAAATTGAACTTTGTGGACGAAAGTAAAAGGTCAGTGGGAGTTTTAGTGACTGAGGTTTTTTGATGCAGTTTTCTTGGGCTCAGTGCTAGATGGTTTCTTGTGATACATATTGAATGACATATTTAACATCAGTTCCACTGATGCTTATCAACTTATGGATGATACCAAAAAGTTGACAGGGACTTGTTTTTGAAAAGCAATTTAATCATTGGATATGGATGTTATTGACAATGCCAGCATTTATCGCCCATCTCCAATTGCCCCTCAACTGAGGCAGTTAAGACTCAACCACGTTGGTAGATCTGGATTCATATACTGGCCAAATGGGTAGTACGAGATAAATGGGAGGATGTTAAAAAAATTTATAGAAGGATCCAGGAAAACACAATTACAAAGCCCTGGACAGGTAGCTAAATGATGGTACATGGGATGCTTCTGTGTTTGAAATAAGCTCAAAGTAGATGAGTTACAATGTCAAAACTACAGTACTGGTCACTCCGCTACAGCGAGGATTGATAACATTTGATGATAAACAGGAGATTGGAGAGGATGGCTCTGGAGAGACCATCTGGGCTGGGAGCTGCCTTCTTTGCAAAGAGATTCAAGTGAGGCATATAAAGTTATGTAAGCTGAACAGGGAGGATCGATTTCTCTTGGCAGAAGGGGTGACACAGATTTATTTCATGGAGGAACTAAAGGGAAAAAAAAGTATAAACTTTTAAACCCAAAAGAGTGATGAGTCTTGAAGCCACTGCAGAAACCCTCATCACATTTCGTCAGTACCTGGAATGAATACACAAGGTAGAAGCTACAGGACTCTCGACCATAAGCTCAGGAGAGGAGCAACCCAAATACCCGAATGGCCATCATGGACAGAGAGAACACGTTGGAATTTTCTGTGATTCAATACATGTGTCAATTTTAACAATATGAAAATCTGGTCAGCTATGGAACCAATGATTGCCAATTAACTACTCCATTCCCCATTTAAGAATGGTGACTAAACTTCAGGAAGTACTGCCTGAAAAAGCTTTTTTTTGGAGAAAAAAAGGATATTGCTGGATTAGAGGCCAAACAGAAGATGGGTGGACAAAGGTTTAGCAAAAATTAGAACACAGCAGAGAATTTTTAATTGTGCCAACACATGCTTCAGTGGTTCCCTCAGAATATATTCAACCCCTCCCCATTTTCCAGTTGCACTGCTCAAATTATCTGTAAATCAAGAGTGAAAATCCATACCATCTGGTCTGCAAGGAGAAGCACAGTCTTCAGGCTGAACTTGCGCGAGCAGAAGTTGAAGAGGTCCTCGAGACTAGGACCGAGCAGCTCCATCACCATCACATTGTAATCTCCTTCTGCACCACACCATTTAATTGAAGGAATTCCAACTGCAGAACACAGAATCCAAAATGTCACACACAATTTCCAAGCAACAACAGGTTAATAACAACAACATATAATCTGCTCAATTGCTGTTAAGTTATCAGCTGCTGTAAATGCCAGGAAACTACACTTGGCTGAAAACTGTGGTCACTGCAATGTGCTGACAATATACCATTTACACATGACCCAATTGTTTTTACTCTGCAACTGACTCGTGTTGGTGACTCAAGATTTCAAATGTTTTCCTCCAACAAGCAGCTAATACATACAATACCCAACCCTGCCAGAAACCATTAGCAACCCCCTTGGACCAAAGATTCAGTGCAGACAAACATTCCAGCTGGACTGCTGAAGTGCAGCTTAAACACAAAAATAGACATATAATCACACAAGTCCATGTGTCTGGGCACATGCCACTTTCAGCAAGAAATAACCTGAACTGGTTTGAAATCTTTGGGTCTCAAGTATTTAAAGAAACATTGGTTTTGTTTGCAGTAGTCTTGGACTGCAATAACTTAAATTCTCAATTAGTATAGAGACAACTATTACACACAGCAAATCTAAACATGCAGCTTCCTCGCTTGTCATTGTTTAGTCATACTCAAATCTGAGGGAAGATTGTTAAACTTCCCCCACAGGCACACTCCTTTTAATTCCCAGAAAAATTTCTCGCACACACAGATGTCTATGCAGTTGGAGAAGGAAAAGAATGAATCTTAGAGCAGCAAATTTGGCATTTAAGTATATGACCACACTCCTCTGGAAATACATATTGGACACTTGATATTATGCATGGACAATAATTTAAACATAAAAGCTCCTGCTTTTGGCAGCTATCGAGCAACTATGGATCTTGGGCAAGGACACATGGCTGCGATGCCTTTCTTTTTACACTAGAAACATTTCACATCCAATGTCACACATGAACAACTGGCAAGAAAAAGTGAAGAGGTGTGCAGCATCAATAGAAGAATAGCCCAAAGAGCTGGCACTTTCTCAAGATCATTAAACCCAGGCCAATAGTCCAGTTCAACACTACAAAGCGCCTCCTTGTTCAGCCAAGACAGACACCCGACCTGTCTTCACAGATTCATACAAGGTCCTGGTCAACAATGATATCCACCTGACCATGTGGAAAATTCTCCAAGTATTGCCTGTTCGCAAAAAGTAAGCCAAATTCAGTCTGGCTCATTACTACCCAATCACTCTGCTATCAGAGCAATCAAGCAGCACTAAACTT
>JARFYF010000067.1:5877287-5892675 GCA_030265395.1 Rhina ancylostomus
GTGCGTGTGGACCTAAAGCTTCAAGTTAGCTTTATTTAACAATAAAAGGGATGGTTTGTGATTCAAAGAATCCAGTAAGAAATAAAAGCGTTCTGTATTGGAAGAGAGCTATGGGGGAAAAATATGTGGTTAACAGCAGAGAAATATATCATCAGCGGAGGGGGAGAGAAATAAAAGCAATGTAAATTTGTCACCATTATCTGACGTGGAATCTATCTGGTAAAGCTGGCTGGTCTTCAGTCAGAAGATTCACGGGGACTGAACATTTGGTGAATTGAAATTTGCAAGTCTTAAGGGCTTCTAAAACTGTGAATACTGCACCTTTGCAAGAAGTGGTATGTGTCTGTGTGTGTGTCTGTGTGTGTGAGAGAGTGTCTGTGTGACTGTGACATTGATAAGTGGAATATTAGTATTATTGCATCGTGCGATTATCAAAGTAAAACAAAATCCCACAGTACTTAATTTAAGGGCTTGTCTGATGATTGCATGGGTGAAATATATTGCTGCAATCTTTTACTGTATAATTAAGGGATATAGCCTTGCACTGAAACTCTGCATTTAAGAAAATCACTCAGATTTACTGAGTTAGAATTTCTGTCCAAGATCTTTCATTTCTTACTGAGAGTCAGGACTCAATGTCTGACCAGAAATTCAAGTGACAGTGACCCACAACCAGGCAATGTATGAATCTGTAACACAGAACTGACATGTTCAGCAGGTTAATTATTCATCTTTGTAGTCACACTGTAACTGGGAATAATCTTTGAATAGGTGTCGGGTAATGATTACGGAAATAGAGCTAATACATTGCATTGATCATGAACAGGATGAACGCATCAGTATTGGTCATGCGTCTATAAAACTATATACAGTATGTGTTAACTTGCAGCATATGACACAGGTAGGTGGCAGCATGTATGGATGCATAGCTGAAGACTGTTGCATGTATTGCCAAGAAATCAATATTAAATTGCAACTATTTAGACAATATGATAGGCACAGAGGTGTCGAGGAACAGGAGAACATTGGTCATAATTTATATGGTATTGACATGGGTGGATGGGGAAGCAAATGAATATATACAGTAGCTAAAAAATAAAGTTATTATAAAATCAATTTAACTTCAGGAACTTCAGTGTTGGTATCTGTTGGAGACGTGGATTTAGCATGGAATTCTTTAGTATTCTGCTTTGGTTACCAGATGTTGAAGACCTCCTGATCTGAGTCTGTTAAGCAAATTTGCAAAGCTGTGCACAGCTGCATAAGGGGAACCTTGGTTTGAATGTTCTGATCTATAATGCATGAATTTTATGAATCACGGTCCAGGGATATGAGTATCTGTCTGTTTATACCTGTATGTTTGCACTTGCATCTTTTTAGTGATGTATAAACAATGCACCCAATATATTTATTGATTATGGTTTGGCTAGTCATCTATAATGTGACAGAAAACTTATTAAATATGTATTGTCTGTAGGATTTGCAGCAAATGTATCTTAGATACATTATCTACATGCAATATACAGAGGTTATAGGATATGTTCTGTCATGCCTATCAAGACATTAACCATCTAAAATATGTCTCCATTACCTGTTTTGAACTCTCATTGTTTTCGTTAATTCCACCAGCTTAAACATCTCTTATTTTATATATTTATTAATTTTCCTATGTCTCTTAACCATATATTCCCTCTCGTAGAATTTACCTACAAATATCTCTTGTCTATCTATTTCACTTGTATTAGACTACATTTCTATCAGTACCTCAGTGTGTGTATTCACTAATCTACATCTTCCTCCCTGTAATGTTATCCATATAAATATCCATAACAATTCCACTATTTTCCTACATCTGTGTGTTCTCTTTTTCTATCCATGCATCCATCTCTATTATTCTCAGTCCATGCACATGGCCTTTCATCGATCTATTAAGATCTCTCATTCTCTCTGCCCCTCATAGTCTCAGTTGCCATTTCAGGTAAGGTTTTATCACACTTTTGTAAAATGTATTTTTTATTATAGAGTTGAATTCCAGCGTCTGGACTGAGTCTCGGACCACATGGTGTAAGGACCCCAAATCCTATGAAGGAAATTGAATACTTTATTAAAGAAAACAGTAAGAGGACCAAGGGATTTTAATCTGCTGTGATAGGAAATGAGAAGTCCAAGGATATAATCACTTTTGAGCTTAAATTATCAAGAAGGTAAGACACATCTTAATATCTTGTCCATATCTCCCCCATGATTATTTAAATATCAGACATTATATTTCCTCATTTGTTTGAAGGGCATTTATTCAGTGATTATACATCAAAACTGTTCTAATACATAACTATTGCAACCAAAGGCTTTTGCTGGTATTCTCCAGAGGATTGTCCTGTAGACAGTGTATGATAGTGTTACAAGTTGATTGTGAAATCCTCTCACAGTGTGCTTTAAAAGAAAGTTCTGATTGGTTATGAGTCCTTCATAGGTCAATGTGAAATTCATTGCATTTCTGAGGATAACAGACAGGGTTTCACTTGATGTCGGAAAATCAGCGGACTTACTTGCTTTATTCAAGTAGTGGTTAAGCAAACCGATGGCTGTGAAATGCCATTAGGGTTTGGAGACTTTGCTTTATCTTGTTTTAGTAAAAAGTTTTGAATTTTGCGAGGAGTGTGATAGAGTGAGAGGGGAGAAGCTTTCTTCTGAGAGATGGGTAAGTGGTCAGTAAAGAAAAGCTTCATGCAGGGCGTCTGCCAGTTAAGCATTCATTTTTATGCTGCAAGTTCTTGTAATCTGGAACGTGCTGCCTAAAAGGGTGCTGTAAACAGATTCAATGGTGATTCTCAAAAGAGAATTGGGTAACTACCTGATGTAAGGAATACATGGAAAGACCAGGGGAAGTGGGGTTAATTGGATAGGCAATGAGATGGGCTGAATGGCCTCCTCCTATACAATTTGATGATTGAGATCTGAAAGTGGCCAACCACGGACTGTGTGGTTGCCACTGGGGCCCAGCTCACATGTCTTGACTATTCTCTTTCTAATTGGGATGTCCGAGTTGCTTAAGATCACCACCAAGACATGCACTCCTGCCCCCGCAAAACAGCTAGCTGGCCCCCTTTGTTGAGTAGGGTTGCAAACTTTCAAGGATTGTCGAAGAATCCCCATGAAACGAAGATCGATCTCCAGAAAGGTCCAGTGTGGAAGGCTTGTCAGGTCCCTACTGTCTCTGCATTAGAGCAGTCCAGCTAGGTCCTCTCCCCCAACCTCTCCCAACAGCCTTGCAAACTCTTTCCTTTCAAGTTTTGACTCTAACCTCACTTCCTCCCAGGGCAGTGTATTTCAGACTCCAACCGCTCAACGTTTTATTCCCACATCTCTTTTGGTTCTTTTGCTAATTGCCTTCATTCTTGAGTCCACTGGTTCCCGACCCTCCACCAATAGCACCAGTTTCTCTTCATCCACCCCAATTAAACACTTTATGACTCAAATACCTCTATCAGATTCCCTTGCAGCCTCCTGTTCCAAGGAGGAGAGCTGGGAAGAACTCCTAGGGGAATTAAAGTGATTATATTAAGTTTACCTTGAACACTTCTACTAATAAAAAATATGGGAGATGGGGCAGCTGGAGGTGTGGGGTCATGTTGAACCCTCCAGGAATATGTCCAATCAACTTAGATAACATTAACCTACCCATTCAACCAATCTCAGGTCATGAGATACAGAAATTAATGCTACAAAATCAAGATGGAGACACAGGAGACTGCAGATGCTGGAATCTGGAGCAACCAGCTGTTGGAGGAACTCAGCGGGTCGAGCGGCATCTGTGGAGGAGAATGGAGAGTCGAGCTTCTGGTGCTATTTCTAGTCTCCTCTCCCCCATCTGCCTATCACCCCTCCTCACCTGGATCTACCTATCACCTGCCAGCTCTTGCCTCAGCCCTTCCCTCCACCTCTTTATACGGGCTATCTCCCCTTTTATCTTTCAGTCCCGATGAAGGGTCTTGACCTGAAATGTTGACTGTCTAATTCCCTCCCTAGATGCTGCCTGACCCACTGAGTTCCTCCAGCTGTTTTGTGCGTTGCTACAAAATCAAGCTCATTAGACAATTTGTGAAGTGATGTTGCGTCGCCTGCTAGTTAAGAGTCCAGTTTACTTCAAGTGGATCTTTACTGAAGGAGGCCACAAGGTCAAAAGATAGGTTGAAGGGAACATTGAACATGTAAACAAGTTCATTCATTAAGCCTACTGAAGCTGTTGGAAGCTCTGATTAGTTTAAAACAACCACACTTTCTAAATGATCTGGAGTCAATGGGTTTATTGGATAGCTTTGTAAATTTTTATCGATGCTTGTTTATCAATATTATCACTCTGTTAGGGGCAGGTTCAGGAGAAAAGGGATGTTTGAAATTTGGTTTGATTGGTTAAATGAACGGAGGGCAGTAGTTGCCTATGTTGGTGACATACGAGGCAGTGATTTAATCGAATAGATTTTATTGTGTCAGCAGCTGGATTGCCTTCTCAAACACTGACAGGTATTACTGAGTCCCCATCAAACATCGATGTTGTTTACTTACATTTGACATTTGCATATTTTACCATCACATGGCAGGCGTGCTGTGTGTGAGAAGCAGAATGAGTTACCCGAGAAATGCATAAATGATGAAGGAACACCCTCGCTCTTAATGTAGTATTCTGGGATAGGGTTGGGCAGGTGGGAGTTGCATTGCTGAGATATGTGATAATAAGACACCGTTTCAAAGATTCTTCACCAAGTACCAGCATTCCAATCTTTTTTATCATTTTTTTTTCAGTTTTGCTAATTTGCTTTCCTGACTTTAGCAACAGCACCACAAAAGCTGCCAGACACTTCCTCCCTGTGCGTTGTACGACTGCATTGCCAGATGTATAGTGATTTGGGTTCATGCCTGCACATATTAGGCTGGATGTCAAACATTGCATTTGTTGCTGTTATCAGCTGATCAGCCTGACTGCCAACCACTGTGCAACAATGATTAAGTGGACTGTACAACACAGAAATGAGCCACTTGCTCCAATGGTCGGTGTTTAATGTGCCACATCACAGACTCCTTAGTCCGTGGGTACTCTGTCCTTCGACTCCATAACTTGATCTACACCCCTTGATACCCTCACCCAATAAAACCCAAGTGCCTCTCCCTCCCACAGCCCAGCACCCATAATCTTTTGACGGATATTCCAATCCAATACTCGAGTCCTGATGCAGGGTTTTGACCTGAGACATTGATAATTCCTTCCCCCGCCCCCCCCCCGATGCTGCTCGAGGTTGAGTTCCTCCAGCAGATTGTTTCTTGCTCCAGATTCCATATCTGCAGTCTCTTGTGTCTCCGTGATTGCAACACTCTTCATCTGTTCAACACAAGATGTCCGAGTGCTTATTATGGATTGCGTCCTTTAGTTCTGGTTCCCCTGTAAAGTAAGTAATTTATCTGTGGTTTGCCCATTTTCCCATCAATGTTTCTTTCCATTGTGAAAGAAGGTGTCTGCTCTATGGGCCAGAACATCATCCAGGTTAAGGACTTGGATGAGCTATGCCAAGAAATAGTGACTTTGGGATATTAGGAAAGGAGCTCCTCTCGTAGAAAGAATTGGAGTACGGAACATAAAATTGTTCTGCAATTCGATAAGATCATGGATGAGTTGTAACTTTACCCACATGCTCTGTTTCAATAACCATTAATTGCCTGGCCAATCAAAAATCAGCCAATCTCAGTTCTGAGATTTTCAATTGGTTCCCAGTCTCAACATTTTGGAGGAATGAATTCAAGTTTCTATTTATTTTCATATTCTTAACAAATCCTGAGGAGCCTAGATCTAATTTTAAGGTTCTGCTCACTCATTCTTGACTCCTTCATCTTGACACCTCCCTCTGTCTATCCTATCAACTCCTTCCATGATTTCAACCTCCAGCAGACCTCCCCATTAATCTTCTGTGAAGGGCTGGTGAATGTAACGCTGTGAAACTGATGAGGGAATGGCTTTGAGGGGTTGAATGGCCCGTTCCTGTCTAACCATGTTCAATTTTAACTTTGTTAGCAACATGGTACTTCTCTCAGAGATTTCCACAGCTCATATTAAACCTAACTTCGACATTGTTGCAAACCCTTCTGCTGGAAGGTTATTCCAAGTAGCTTGTTTGTGTTGGAAAAAAAACTTTAGAAAATGTTGTTTTTATGACGCAGGATGTCTTTCTGTAGGCTCATGTAGACACTGAGATAATCGAGGGCAGCCTTGTGTGCTCACAGCTGCATTGGTCTTCAATACAAACAGTTCTGATCCATGTTAGTGAGAGTCTGCAGTGAAGAGGCACAGAGCTGATTAAAGCACGGGGATGCGCTCACAGTGACTCCCCTAGCAGTGATGCTTAGTTTTTAAATTCAGATTTTCTTATAAGAGATGTCCCATCATAAACACACATTTAGTGCTCAGATCTGTACTTGGTGTGAGGCTGAGCCGTCTGGCCCAGGGCTGTGCTGGTCAAGCTTGTCTGGCTGTCTAATTATCTCCATGTCGCCACGATAAGGAAAGGGAACATCAATCAGGTTTTCTGCTCCCAATTGCCATTCCAAAGCCAATATTGGAAAGTGTGTCCCTGTGCACTTGTGGCTATGTCTGTGTCCATGCATATACATGAGTTTGTGTGTGTGTGTGAGATAGAGACATGCACATCTGCACCTGTGTGTGCACCTGTCTGTGTGTAAATATGTGCATGTGTAACTGTATGTATGCAAGTACCTGTTTGCATGTGTATGTTTATGTGTATGCACAACAAGTGTGTATCCAGTGAGGATCAGGGTGGGCTGCCTGTCTGCTTGGTCGACTAATTAACCAAGTTTGTGCTCACTCTTTGTGCTCACGTCAGGCAAAACGAGTCAGATAATGGCAGCAGAAAGTGGATTTGGAGCTCTGCTGAACTTGTCTTCAGAGGAGAATGGCTGAAAGTTGATGGATAGAAAACAAACTCCTAAAAATATTAAACAAACATATTATAAGTAAAGTATATTAAAAACCCACTGACTAGAAGTGACTCAAAGACTGTAACTCAATTTGGTACTGGTGAATTTTGAGCAACTGCTTGAATTTCAGCCTTGTGGTTAACTACATCAGAGCCCTTTGAGTGAATTACAGCCCTGCGCTGTGCTCCCAGTTACCTGCAGCTGTGAGTATAATGCACATCACATAAATAGGAGAGTGCAAGCATCACAGAAAGACTGAGTCACCCGATTACTTTCTGGCTCAGCAAATTTATTATGAGGAGCTGAGTCATACAGGCCAGGGAGATTCCCGGCATAATTCTTCGGCTCTGTTGGTTACTGACTCCCAGTTGGTCCGTTTGGTATGCCCTCTGCAATTATCCTCAGTTACTGGACGACAAAGACAGCTTGTAATTTTATGCTGCTATTCACAGAGCAAAAACCTCTTCAGGGGAGAGTTATCAAACAAAATTTAACCAAATTACCTAAATTGAGATAAATAATGTTTCAGCCTGAAATGTTAACTCTATTTCTCTCTCCACAGATGCCGCTTGACAGGCTGAGCTTTCAGCGTTTTCTGTAATTTATCATTTTCATCAACTATAGTTTTCATTGATTTCCATCAATAGCAGTATTTTCTTTCTTGCCACAGGATATATTAGAACTGCTGAGTAAACTGGCCAAAGAGGTAGCTTGCTCTGAGCTTCCTTCAACTCCAGTGTGTCCAAAATGTAAAGGAACACTGTTTGGTCGGGAGAATTTGACTGGGATTTCTGTGAGGATGTGTGGGGGATGGTGAAGAGAGAGATGGGTGGAAGTTCAAGTGCAAATGGCTCAAAACAGCCAAACACTACTCCACCAAATTTTCCTGATCTCCTACAGAAATATTGATGGAGCATTGGAAGTCTGCTGTGAACATTCAAGACCATTCTCTGTTAGGTAAGGAGTCAAGTGAAGTTGTCTGTCTGGCTAGGCAAATGTGGGGAGATGGTGTCTACTGGTGAGCAACCAGTTAACAGAGGGCACATACTGAAATTGGTAAGTTAACCAGAAGAGAGGGAATGAGGACTATTTAAAATGCAGTGAATTGCTATGTCTTAGAATACACCACCAGAAAGGATGGTGGAAACAGATCCAATAGCAGATGATTGGATAAATGCTTGAAATGGTAAAATGTGCAGGACTGTGGGAAAGGAACAGGAGAGTGGAAATAACTGAGTAAATACCTTTTGAATTAATTGAGAAGTCTGGGTATTGTTAGCTGATGCTTATCCAAGTTGTTACCGTTGGGTTCTGTTTCCTAGTATAAATGACAATGAAAAATCGGTTATAGTTATTCAGACTAAGTCAGAGATACAGAAAGTAAGCAATTTTCAGCAATGAACTGATAATCTACATATCTATGTAGTTTGATGGTCAGGTATTCAGCGAGTGTGGCTCAGTGGGAAACATTTTCTGATACTGAGTCAGACTGTGGGTTCAAGTACCAGTCCAGTTATGAACGCTCAAAAGTTCAGGTTGAAAACTCGGTGTAGCTGTGAGGGAGGGAGTGTAGCAGTGATCCAGATTCAGTCTTTCAGAAGGGATACAAAACCAAGGTCCTATTTGTTTTCTCAGGTAGATGTTGAGGATGATGTGGAGCTATTTTGAAGAACATGAGTCTTCAGTCCTGGTCAATATTTAGTATTACTGTATATATATATATTACCTGGTCACGATCTGTGTGTGGGAGCTTCCTGTGTACAGACCAGCTGCAACAAAAATAACTACATTTTAGAAAGCTTCATTGCTGAAAAATGCTTAGAGACATTGTCACAGGTGCTGTATAAATGAACGTCTTTCTTTCAGGGGATATACCTGTTTTATCTCAGCATCTAACACTGGTACCTTTCTGCCTGAGAACTATCAGTAACCAGCTAATCGTATTGTTCAGTGTATCAGTTGATCAATACATCAGAATGATACATTGAAAAGAAATCCAGTTTGCAATTAAACATGAACTTGCTTGTGTAGTGTTGGTGAGTGAGAGGGAGTTGCACTGCCTCTTGAAACCTTGGTCATGATGCCCTCCAGAGAGAAGGGAGCTAACTCTTGAATCCCTGCATGTTGACATGTTCTACTGTTCTTTGAGTTGGACCTGTTTATTTCTTCACTTACATTACAGCTGTTGACTGGACTTAATTGGCTGCAAATGTTTTGGATGTCACAGAAGGGATGTGAAGTTCTTTCCTTCACCTGAAGACCTTGGAAATTCTGTTTGATGGGCTCCCAGACTGAAGGGTAGCTTTCAAAATAATGTTGGCAAAATATCTGCAGGAAAAAGCTTGCAGGGTTGGGCGGCAAGGGTAGATGAGTGGAACTAACTGCATTGCTTTTGAAAGAGGTTAGTGGAGTCTTAATGAGCAAGCTGCTTCTCTCTGGGGTGGAGTGAAGGCAAATTATACCAGATTCTTCTGGATTTTCTTTTGGAAACATTAGAGCCAAGGCTTCCAGTCCAAAGTATCATACTAGGGCACACACATTGAAGGTCAGAGGGGGAAGGTTCAAAGGAGATGTGTGGGGTAAGTTTTTTATACGGAGGGTGGTGGGTGTCTAGAATGTGCTTCTGGGGCTGGTGGAGGAGGCAGATACGATAGAGGTGTTTAAGAGGATCTTAGATAGGTACATGAATGTGCAGAGAATGGAGGGATCTGAACGTTATGTAGGCAGAAGGGTTTAGTGTTGGCATCATTAGCTTAATTGGTTTGGCACAACATCGTGTACCGAAGGGCCTGTTCCTGTGCTGTGCTGTTCTATGTTCATCAAGACAGGCAAGT
Organism: Rhina ancylostomus; assembly: GCA_030265395.1. Classification (NCBI taxonomy): domain Eukaryota; kingdom Metazoa; phylum Chordata; class Chondrichthyes; order Rhinopristiformes; family Rhinidae; genus Rhina; species Rhina ancylostomus. Next base: position 5,887,106 of record JARFYF010000067.1, read on the forward strand.
TTCTGCTGAGCATTGGGTTGGGTGCAGGCCACTAACTATGCAGAAGGAGGCCATTTATCCCATTGTGTCTGCACTGGTCCTTCTGACGAAGAAGTCAGTTGGTCCCCATATCCATGCAATTCATGAACCTGCTTGATACACTCTGAAGGCTCATATTGAATCTACATCCACCAGTCCATCAGATAGCATTGCAAATTAAACCACTCTCGTAAAGAAGTCACTCATCGTTTGGTCTGGTTTGGTTGTGAGTTACCTTCATCTACTGGGAACACTTCCCACTGAAAAATGCAGACAATGTTCTTAATGAAATCTGAAAATAATATTCACCTTTCACTGAAACACCGAAGGACACCATTCAGCCCATCAAGTCTATGCTGGTTCTCGAAGCAATCCCATTAGTCCTATTCCCCTATAAGCTATTTCCTCTTGCATGCCCATCAATTCCACCCCGAATGTCCTACCACCTATCTTTAGAGTCAGAGTTATACCACAGGACACAGAACCTTCACTCCAACTTGTCTGTGCTGACCAAGTTGCTTACCTGAGCTAGGTCACTTGCCAGCATTTATCCACATCACTCTAAACCTTTGTTGTTCACGTACCTGTCCAAATGTCTTATAAATGTCACCTCAACCTCTTCCTCTGGCAGCTCATTCCATAAACCCACCACCCTCTGTGTAAAAAACTTGCCACTCAGGTCCCCTTTCCCCTTAAATCTATGCCCTTTGGTGTTAGACCCCTGACCCTGGGAAAAAGACTGTGACAGTCGCCTAATCTATGCCCCTCATGACCTTGATAAGGTCACCCTTCAGCCTCCTACGCTCCAGGGAAAACAGTCCCAGCCAATCCAATCTCTCCTTATAATTCAACACCTCCAGTCACACGAACACTAGAGGTGATTTGCAATAACCAATTAACCAGCACCTCTTTGGGATGTGGGAGGAAACCCAAGAGATCACAGGGAGAATAGACAAACAGACGGATTCTGAGGTCAGGATTGGATCTGGGTTGCTGGGGCTGGTATGTACCATCCCTACCAGCTGTGCCACTATGACATGGGAATAAAGGCAATTCTAGTCAATTACCTAAAAACAATGTTCATTGATGAAGGTTTTAGGTAAAGATTGGTCTCAGAAACATTCCATCAATCAGCAGGTCTCAAAAAAAAGACACCACACTTTCACTTTCTGTTATATTACCAAGTGTCCAATCTGGTACTCAAGATGATGTATCACAAAATGTATTGCTATGGTAACTATGTAGGCTCCACCACTCCATTACCATAATCACCTGTAGTGATGTGCAAAGCTGGGATGAAAACCTGAATCTGTCCAAATCTGGCCACTGCCCGCTGCATAGAACAGTAAAACTGACACTAGCAGTCTGTTTTTTTTTAATGAGCATGTGTAAATTTAAATTGGCACCAGGTCCAAGTTCTCTAAGCTGTCACCAAGCTGCAGAAGAGACTTGCAAGTTGAATCACCTTCAGGTTCAACAAGACTGCCTCAGCTCAGATGGAATGAAGGGGCAATAACAAGGTGACTCTTTGTTGGTGCCATCATTGTCCACCTGCCTCTTCCAGTAGTCCGAGGATTGTTTCAGGATGGGGTTAGGGTCATAGTCGTACAGCATGGAAACAGGCCCTTCGGCCCAGCTGGTCCATGCAAACCAAGATGCCCCATCCAAGCTAGTCCCACATGCCCACGTTTGGCCCATAACCTTCTAAACCTTTCCAACCCATGTACCTGTCCAACTGTCTTTTAAAAGCTGTTATTGTACCTGCCTCAAACACTTCCTCCAGCATTTCATTCCACTTATGTACCAGCCTTTGTGTAAAAAAAGGTTCCTATTAAATATTTCCCCTCTTGCCTTAAACCTATGCCCTCTAGTTCTTGATTCCCCAACCCTGGGAAAAAGACTGAGAGCATTCACCCTATCTATGCCCCTCATGATTTTACACACCTCTACGAGATTGTCCCTCAGTCTCCTACACACCAAAGAAATAAGTCCGAGCCTGTCCAACCTCTCCCTATAATTCAATCCCTCAAGTCTTGGCAACATCCTTGTAAATTTTTCCAGTACTCTTCCCAGTTTAATAGCACCTTTCTTATAGCAGGGTGACCAAAACTAAACACAATACTCCAAGTGCAGCCTCACCAGTGTCCTGTACAACTGCACCATGACCTCCCAACTTTTATACTCAATGCCCTGACTTATGAAGGCCAGCGTGCAAAAAGCCTTCTTCACCACCCCCCAAAAGCCTTTTCACCACCCTCTTCCACATGAATCTTCCACTGTTGTCCACACTGGACAATTCCTAAGCACCAGCTCTTCCGACCTGTGTCCTTTTCCTGAGGCAGCAAGTTGGTGTGTCAGTTTAGCCACAGGGGTTTAGGAAATGGAATAGGAATACAGCATCATTGGAACATCTGAACATGGCAAAAGAATGTAGGAACAGAGGAACAGGAAGAAGCTGTCTCACCTCTCAGACCTGACTGGCCATTCAACTAGATCACAGCAGATCTGTGACCACCCTTTTCTCCATATACCTAAATATCATTGGCTAACAAGCAACTATCAACCTCAGATTTAACATTAAAAACCGAGCAGGCATCAATTTCATTGGAGCAGACGAGAATGAGGGATGCTCTTATAGAGTTGTAGAAAGTCATGAGGGCCATAGGGTGAATGCACAGTCTTTTTCCCATGGTTGGGAATCTAGAGGGCATAGGTGTAAGGGGAGAGATTTAATAGGAACCTGAGGGGCAACCTTTTCACCCAGAGGATGGTCCAGAAATGGAATGAGCTGCTGGTGGAAGTGGTTGAGGCAGGCACATTAGCACATTTGAAAGGTTCTTGGACAGGTAAATGGATAGGAAAGGTCTAGAGGGATGGGTGCCAAATGTGGGCAAATGGGACCGACTTACATGGGCATCTTTGTCAGTATGGATGAGTTGAGCTGAAGGGCCTGTTTTTGTGCTGTATGACTCTGACTCTCTGACTTTATCTGCTGTTTTAGGAAAGAAGTTGCAAATTTCTTTTACCCCCTTCATGTGGAAGCGTTTCTGAATTTTGCTCCCAGAAAGTCTGGGTCTAATGTTTACAGTCTGACTGCTGGCCCACGATTCACCAATTTACAATGGGCAAGTGGCACCAAAACCTTGGCTTGCTTTCATCATTTTCTCTTGTACCACTCTCCTTCTCAACATCCATCGTGGGCACAACCCTCCCCACCATCGAGAACGCCTTCAAGATGCGGTGCCTCAAGAAGGCGGCATCCTTCATCATCCATCTAGGACATATCTTCTCGTTACTACCATCAGGGAAGAAGTACAGGAGCCTGAAGACCCACACTCAATGTTTCAGGAACAGCTTCTTCCCCTCCGCCATCAAATTTCTGAACGGTCCATGAACACTACCTCATTACACCTTTTTTTTGCACTATTTATTTATTTTGTAATTTATACTAACTTTTATGTCTGCCACAAAACAACAAATTTCACGTCATATAAGACAGTGATAATAAACCTGATTCTGACCTTCTCTTTGTGTTTACCCACAAGTATGATTTTTCCCTCATGATATCTGGAGCTGTTAAACACAAGAGACTAAAATGTTAGCAAGCTTACCCAATAGCCCCAGAAGCTTGTGGAGGCTAGCTCATTGGGGGTATTTAAAGAAGTAGATAACTTCTGAAAGGTTAGGGAATGGAGGACTATGTGGAGCTGGCACTGAACAGCTCGAGGCCTGGGGCCGATCAGCCTGGTGAGGCAGGCTTGAAGGGCTGAATGGCCTACTCCCACTCCTCATGTTCTAACTTTCTCATCGGTCAAGCTCAGTGACCACAGAGCTATAAATTACTGAGATGTGCATAACTTATATGTAATCCTTGTCCCTGGAACAATGACCCTGCTTTTACTGGGAGAAGTTGCTGCAGTTCCCCCACTCATTAAGTAGACCCGTTTTTCTGAATAAATCAATTTTGTTGGGTTTATAATTCATTGTTTGTTGTGAATCATACATCCAACTCATTGGCTGATGCGCCATTGTCAATAAACATTTTGTAAAATTTATGGCATTTTTACTTTTATAGAAGACTTTTAAAGCCAAAACCTAACTCTCACCTCTTCTTCTGCCTTGCTCTCCTAGAGGTGAAGACTAGAGGAAGTGCAAGATTAATCTCCCTAGTCTGAAAGTTTCTCAGTTTCAGAAACACAATGGCAGGACAAGAATGACATTGCTCTTTTCCTCGAGCAGAAATTCCCAATTATTTGATCAGAACGCCAGTGTGAAAGTCTCTTTTCACAGTTTTAGACGCAAGAGGTTTCAATGTACTCTGTGTACTGGAACTGGTAATGTGAAGGAAGGAATCAGATTATCTGCCTGAAGTGGGATATTTCAATTTCAAGAAGTAAAGGAAAAAATAATCAAAGAATTGCATTTTGGATCTTTCACAATCCAAAGCACTTAAGACCCACTGAAGAACTTCTTTGAATGTTGCTACTATTGAAATGTAAGAAAAGCAACAGCAAATTTTTTTTACACACAAACTGCAAATGAAAATCAATAAAACAGCAGATGCTGGAAATCTGAAATAAAAACAGAAGATGCTGGAAACACTGAGCAGGTCAGGAAGCATCTGTGGAAAGAGAGAAAGGTCCGAGACAGGTTCTGTTGAAAGGATTTGGACCTGAAGCTTTAGCTCATTTTCTCTTTCTGTAAATCCCATCTGACCTGTGGAGGGTTTCCAGTATTTTCTGTTCTTATTCCACAAACTGCAGTGCCGTTAGAACATAGAATATTACAGCACAGGCCCTTTGGCCCATGATGTTGTGCTGACATTTGATCCTACTCTAAGATCTATCTAACCTTTCCCTCCCACGTAGTTCTCCATTTCTCTATCATTCATATGTCTATCTAAGTCTCTTAAATGTCCCTAATGCATCTGCCTCCACCACCTCCGCCAGCAGTGCATTCCACGCACCCACCACTCTCTGTGCAAAAAAACTTACCTCTGACATCCCCCCTATACCTTCTTCCAATAACCTTAAAATTATGCCCCCCTCATGTTAGCCATTTTTGCCTCAGGAAAAAGTCTCTGACCATCCACTCAATCTATGCCTCTTATCATCGTGTACACCTCAAATGGATCTTTTTTCCCCTGGCATTGTGGTAAAGCCAGAATTTAATGAGCATCTCTAATGGTGCGGGTTGTGGCCAGAGATGTAATGAGCTCTGCACATCTACCTTGGAAGTCAGACAGGAGCTTGGCTTACTGACTTGCCCAAACTCTGACAGTGCAGCACTCTGTCAGTACTGCATCCACCTAGATTTTGAACTGACATCTACCTGTGGAAAGGTAGAGAAAGGATGGGAGGGTGAAATAGAAGGAGATGAAGAGAGAGAAAAAGTGAGGGAGAGATAATAATTGACAGAGTAGGGGGAGGTAGTGAGGAGGATAACCAAAGTGATTTTACACCACGTTGTTGCTAATATCACAAGGTTGAGCAAGAGCAAACTCACAGAGAACCCAAATGCAGCACACTGGTACAAGACTGGAGTCAGGATAC
>JARFYF010000067.1:7340372-7353941 GCA_030265395.1 Rhina ancylostomus
CAGGACCACATGTTAGGGAAAGAAAGAAAGAAAGAAAGATTCCAGAGAATCAAATCAAAATCTGTAAAAACAATAATTCATTTCGGCAAAGACCTGATGGGCCAAATGGCCTTCTTCAGTGCAGCAAACATTTTGCAATACATGAAGGCAAGTTGAAGAGAGAGAGCTGGGCACAGCTGCAGAGAGGGCATCACATCAGAGGTAATTCCAGAACTGAAATCACCCATTTTAGTTTTACACTGCATCCTGCTCCAAGCATTGGGTCTATAGAGGAGAAAATGCTGGAAAAATGCTCAGCAGCTCAGGCTGCATCTGCAGAGGAAGAAACAGTTAACATTTCTGGTCGATGACCTTTGGTGCAAGGTCCAATCAATCTGAAACACAGACTGTTTCTCCCGACACAGAGGCACCTTATCATCTGAGTATTTCCAGCATCCATGGTATTTTCCTTTGGTAAAGTGAAGATTGTCTCCAGTGTCCACAACCACCATCAATAACTCTTGCACTCAGCCAGTTTGAGGGCTGTTACAAATTCTGGACAGCAGTAGTCATCTTCTCATCTGCTACTCAAACAGTAGGAGCAGGTATTTTCCCCAATGGAAGATTATTCCCATCACTTGTGTGTGGCAGTGGAGCTCTGGGATATGCTTAGAAAACATGCTTGCGATCTGTACTCATTAGTCAGCATTGGCGGGCGTGTGCTCTTCAGTTCTCTAGGAGGCTGACCAAGTTAACAGCAAGTGAGGCAAAGTTAGTTAAAATACAAGCTGTTTTATTGCATAATAGATAAAACATACAGGATGACGAGTGAGAGGAGAGTTGTTTGGTTTAGTCTGGTACAAAATACTATTATAAAAGCAGGAAACACACAATGGTTGTCAACTTTAATGTTAAGTGGGGAAAAAGGATCAATCTTTCCCCAATGTGCTGGTGCACTGCATATAGCAGAGGTCCTCTCAATTCACAATCTTCTTGCTGCTCAATGCACATGATGTCTGTGTTCTTATTTTCAGAACTTGCACAGAGATTGAAAAGGGATCAAATCAATCACAGAAATACACAGCAAGAGGAGACATACACATGCAAAGCGACTATGTAAATGGTCAGACACGCACGTTGCATGGAGATAGTCACACCTGTGTTGCTTTAAAGCACAAGTGAGACTGGCTGGTGCTGTTGAAAATATACACGTATGCAAGGCAGAGCACTAATTCAAAGAGCGAGTTCTACAAAACACTACAGAGGTACGTATGCACATGGCTGTAAGAGAATTTATACATGAGCAAGGAAGAAATATATACTGATACTGGAAAAGGGTGCCACACACACACTCAGACACTCTCACGCATACACACACAAAGCAATCCCACATACTAAAGATAACACATGACAGCTGTGTATAACACATGCCCATGGGAGGAAGGCAGAGATTGAAATGCATACCAGAGCTGCAGGCAACCAGACATGCAAAAGTGACCCGTGAAAAGTTTGCACACAGACAAACTCAATGAGGCTCATATGTAAAGGTTACAAGTGTATACACGATGGGGCTGGACACAACTATACATTAGAGGAGTGCGGTTATACTTAAGCACAAGAATATGAATGTAGAGACACTGGAGACTGGGTGGAAGATTGGTGAGGGAGCAGGACTCAGTTTGGGAATAGTTGCAGACAGCATATTTTACAAGTGATATAGAATGAAACATGGGTCTGGCGAGCATTAGAACAGTCAAGTCTGCGGGTGACAACGGGAGAGTTTGAGATTTCAATAATGGAGAGGCAAGGATGGAGGTGGAAGTGGACCATCTCTGATTAAACAGCAACGTAATGTTGGAAATTCAGCTTGGAAACAACCTGCATCAAGTGGATAGTGGCCAGGAGGGGTTAGGATTGGTGGCCAGCAGAGGATGGATGTCAGCCTGTGTACCTGAAGCACAGCAATAGAGACTACATGATGGAGGAGGAGAACTAAGTGTTCAAGACCTCCACGTGACTGGAGGTGATCAAGACGCAGCGAGCAGTTGTGCAACAGGGGACCAAGCAGATGGCTCCAGGGACTCAAGAGGCGAGGATGCTGGAGGAAGGAAGAGGAACAGAGAAGCTGCCCAAGACCTTTCACTGCAATCCTGAAGGTGAAACCAAAACTGAGCCAGGGCCATCCCAATGAATTGGACAATGAAGAAAAGGCATTAGAAGTTGACTGCAGCGAAGACTGACAAGGGTACAGAGACTCACACACAAAGAGAGGTCCGTGTGTGCACACGTGTACACACACAAAGAGCATACAGAAAGCATGCACTCAAACACAACAGACTTGTGCACAAGCATACAAGAGTGCAACTCCCATACACTCACTAAAGCTCTACTCATTCACCCTGAGGCTGGACCAGGTCTTGTTTGAACATGCTCTGTGGTGTAATTGCCATTAGATCTACTACACAAGAATGCAGAAATGATCCCACCACCAGCTCTTTCTACATCACTATCAGTTCTCACCACCGTGTACGAGTTACATTTTATTCCCCGTCATTCATATCACAATCAGCTTCCTCGTCCTCGCCCTTTTTCCAGCATGCAGCATGCACAAGAATTCAAATGTCAAAACAGAAAAAAAAGACTACAGATTAAGAAACCAATAATTTTACAATTTTCAAAACATTTTCCAGTTTTAAAACAAGTTCATTCCATTTTTCCTGACAACATAGGCCGCCTCCATTTGGCCCAGAGTCCACTCTGTCTCACAGTAATAATCCCACTCCCCATTAAATTTTCCCTGTAACTCATTCTCCCCACATCCCCATCAATTCCTTCCCCCCCCCCAATTCTACCACTCACATGTACACATGGGGCAATTTACCACAGCAAACCAGCATGTCTTTGAGATGTGGGATGAAACCAGAGCACCCAGAGGAAACCCATGCAGTCACAGGGAGAACATACTAACTCCATACAGACAGCACTAGAGGGCAGGATTGAAATTGGATCTCTGGCACTGTGAGGCAGCAGCTTTACAAGCTGTGACATTATTAGTCACCCCGATGGTTCACAGACACTCTGGCGAATGGAGAACCAGCCAGCCACGACAATGTAGAGTTGTTGCCCTCTCACCAGTCTTGGAGGGAATGGGAGTGGGCAACTTCCCATTGTCAATGGGTCTGTCAATACAGGTTTTTTTTAAAAAAGCAAAGGTAAAAATGGTCCTCCCCTCACTCTGACTCACTACCTCTACACTTAAGCAGCAAGAGCACCATAGAGCCCATAAACCAGCCTCACCACTCAAGATTAAAGCTGATCATCTATATTAACTCAACCTTTGTGCTAATTCAAACCTTGCTGTGCTACCCCCATACCCCTCAATTACACTGAGCATTTTAGCACAAGCTTGTATTATCTTAGAAGAGTCTCATCTTAAATAATTATTTTTATTTAAAAGCCACAAATTAGGTGCATCGTTGACAAAGCTAATTTTTTTTTAAATCGCTTGTCCTTGATAGCCTATGGAAAGGGATGGCAGCGAGCCACATTCTTGAACAAATCCAGACCACCTGATGAAGGTGTTTCCACAGTGCTGCTGTGGAGGGAGTTGCAGGATTTTGAACAGAGATGTTGATGCTGGACAAGCGATACATTTCCAAGTCATGGTGCTGTGCAACTTAACGAGGAACCTGCAGGCACAATATTCCCTTGTGCCTTCTAGATAGCAGAGGTCATGGGTTTGGGAGGTGCTGTCAGAGAAGCACTGAAGAGTTGCCACATAACATTCTCTGGATGGTACATACAACACCTATAGTGTGCTGGTGCGGGGTGTTGGAGGAAACATTGAATGTGATGAATGGGCTATGCCAATCAATGGGCTGCTTTCTCTTGGATGGCATTACACTTAAGAGCTGTTGGAACTGCATTCATGCAGGCAAAAGTACACCATCCTGATGATAACCTATGACTTAAAGATGAAAAGACTCTGGGGTCTTGTGACGTGAGTAGGTCACTGCAGGAGATCCAGGTTCTCACTGATTCTCACACTATTGATTTTATTGGCGAGTTCAGCTGAGTTTCTGGTCAATGGTGGTCTTCCAGATGTTGAATGGAGAGTACAGCGAAAGTGGTGGCACTAATTTCCAAGGTACGAGGTTGGTCTCTTTCATCATTGCCTGACACCTGAGTGGAGTAAATCTCACTTAGCAGTTAACAGCCCAGATCTCACTGAATGCAAATACATTATCCAGGGAGCTGAGAACGGAATTGAACATTGTACAATCAGCAAACATCCCCACTTCTGATCATTAGATAGAGGGGTAGTCATTGACGTAGCGGTAGAAGGCTGGGCGTAGGACACAGCCCTGAGGAATTTCTGCAGCAATGACACAGGGTTGAGTGAACTCCAACAACCACAACCATCTTCTTTTCTGCAAGCTACGCTGGTCATGGGTGCAATTTCCCCTCGACTCCCGTCAGTTTCAGCAAGGCTCCTTGATGCCACACTCAGTGAAGTGCTGATTTGACCTCTGGGCAGAAGTACTCACCTCAGGACTTCACCCTTCGGTTCATTTGGGCCAATGCTACAGTCAGTCAGGATGTCAGTCAAAAGGATTTTGGTGGGCGCTGTTCAATAACATTGGCATGATCTTTTCAACACCATCAAGTGGAAGAGTGCCCACTGTGCTGATGATTGAGAGCAGGATGTTGGGACATTAATCGGCACGTTTGGATTCCCCATAACAACTTTTGGTCTATCTTATCACAGATAGTCCTACTGTTATCTCCTCCCTGCTCAAAACATATTTTGTTTCTACATTCTGATGAAAGATTATTGACCTACAATGTTAATTCAGTTTCTCCACCTGCTGCCTGACCAGCTGAGTAGTTTTTTTTAAGTTATTTCAGATTTCCACATTTGCAGTTTCTTTTAAACTTTTCAATTTTCTATAACGCTGAACAAACATCAGTGCCCAAACTGCACTAGAAACTAGCATGGCTGGTTTGGAAGCACATTACAGCCAAGGACTTTTTTTTTAGTCCTTTTTTTTTGCTAAATCCAATGCTTCCAGCCATTTCTTGATACCACTGGAGTGAATGAACTTGGCTGAAGACCAGCTTGTCTTAGTGGGAGCAGGAGGTTGAGATGGAACAGCCACTCAATAATTCTGGCAAAAAAAATGGATGCAAGTGTGCCAAGCTCTGCCATTGTTATGGATGGAGACATCAGTGAAGCATCCTCCCGATAAGCTTTTAATCGTCCACCACTATTCATGGCTGGTCGTGGCAAAACAACAGAACCCAGATCTGCTCCACTGGCCAAGGCGAATATTAGCACCACGTTTTTAAGACTCTCCCAGCATCATCTTCTACAGTGGGTCCCTCAGCTTGATGGTGAGAGATACGCTGAGCCACGAGGTTGTGAATATATTTCTTAAGACTTTTCTTACATTCCACAATCTTGAAGCAGAGTAAACGAAGTCCGAGTTCACCTGTCTTCCAGGACGGTCAACAGTCAGCACAAGAGAAGGGTTAACTGAAAGCCAGACAAAGATGCTTGGGGACATCACACACTCGGACTCAGCGTAGTGGGTCCCCGGCCCTGAGCTCCTGACCTCAACTACAACTTAACAGTAAACCATCTGGCACAAGGGGGATTACATTGCCCAAGCTGACACTATATTAAACTGCAATAAATTCACTCCACACACCTAGTGGTTGCAAATGACGCCTGCCCGTCACCCTCTCTGCCGAACCAGAATGTCACCATGCAACACACTCTGCTCACCTTAGCTTTTCGACTCGGTTCACAGCTTATCCCATTGGTGGTGTTGTGCAGCTCCTTGGAAACAACACATAGAAACTCTGCCTGGTCTTCATTTCCATAGTTGTAGGATGATCCAATGCTGACCAACTGCAACAAGAGCAATGTGCATTGATACAGCCATTTAATGCAGGTGCTCCAAGAGGCCGAAGCACAACGATCATTGAACCAAAATGAAGTAAGTTAAGCAGCACAACTCCAGGCTTGGAAGTTAGAGCAAGGTCTTAAAAAGAGAGGGAGATTACTAGGCAGGAGGCACCTAGGAAGAAAGTCCACAGACTAGAACCCAAGGAACTGCCAATGTGGAAAAGGGAGCTAAAACAAAAAACTGAATATTTGAAAGTAAAAATCTGCAGAGCTCAGGGGAAGAGTGGGGGAATGGGAGTGAATGGTTTTTTTCCGTAGGGAGCAGCAAGACTCAAGGGCCAAACAGCTTCTGACTACAGTGCAACAAGTTTAAGATTCTTTATTTTACAAGATATCTTTATTAGTCACACGTACATCAAAACACAGTGAAATATGTCTTTTTATGCAGTGTTCTGGGGGCAGCCCACAAGTGTCACCAAGCTTCTGGCGCCAACATAGCATGCCTATAACTTCCTAACCCGTACATCTTTGGAATGTGGGAGGAAACCAGAGTACCTGGGGGGGAAGCCCACGCAGACATGTGGAGAATGTACAAACTCCTTACAGACAGTGGCTGGGAATTTAACATGGGTCTCTAACCCATTTTCATGTCTCTTTAATCCCTTTCTTTCATCCACCACTAATGTAATACTGATCCTTCCTGTCCACTGCCCCTAATTCTCTCCTAAGTTTCTTGGAGTTGTGTGCACACAGGTTTTTTTTGGATGGGGGTGGGTGGGAGAGATGGTAATGCTGAGATTCAGCACCTTTTAAAGGGTCATAATAGATGAAAGGATCCCATTGTTCTACCGAGGTCTCTTAACTCAGAGAGCTGGGAGGCTCACCTGCTCAAATTTCCAGCCATCAGACATAGTGGAAACCATCTGAGTAAGTTCTTCCTCCTGACATTGGAGAACTCGGTAAACATGTTTTGTAGGAATCTGCAGAAATAAAACAACATGGTGTTAATTAACCCCTTCCATTCAAGCCCAGCATTTGTAATTCATCCACACTGATGGCTACCCTAAAGTGGTAATTACAAATCCTCAATGCAAGGCTAATATTTTGGTAAGCAGCATAATTCTGCTTTAGAACAGAGTGCAAGGAGTTTGAGCCAATTACATCTCAGGTTCAACTGAACCAATTTCACTTCTATAAAGCGGAACCTCTCCTCATGATGGAAGCTCTCCTCACAGAGATTAGCCATACACGAAGCCATTCGAGCACTAGTTTACTTCTTTCCATTTTCTTTCCAATAAATACTCAACACCATGAACTCACCGTAACAACAGTCAGTAATTTCTTTAGGGAGTGGATTCTGGTGATCAAACTCTGAATTAAGGCATAACACCTGTTCCCTATGCCACAGAAGCATGTCTGCAAAGTCAAATTTTCTGCAGAGGCATTTACAGGTAAACCCATGTTTTAAACTGTTGTGATAACTTGTGAAAGGCAGCACAATGATGTGGGACTTCACTAACAAAGGGATAAAAGATATTGATCCAGATTTTGACACCTCACTTTGGATTTCAACTGTCAGGATTTAACTGCAGTGTTGCTTCATTCACTCTGCTGCCTCATAACAAGCTTCACACCAATTAAGAATCTGATTCTTCCCACCATCACTGCAAACATCACAGCTTCCCAATTAGACTTCTAGACAGGATTGTCTGAACACATAGCAACCCAAGGTACAATAACATTTAAAAGACACTTGGATAGTTACATGGATAGGCAAGGTTTAGATGGATATGGGTCAAATACAGGCAAATGGGGGCTAGCATAGATGGGCATCCTGGTCGGCCCAGTTGGGCCGAAGGGCCTCTTTCCTTGCTATATTACTCTGACTCTAAAGTGAAGCTCTTCACTAAAATTCCTGCAGAAGAGTCTGCTGTTCCAACTTTGGCCTCAATCAGCCACATCAGAACCCATAAAAAAGGTAGAAGCAAGTCATGTTCGATCCTGAGGGATGGGGAAGAGAACGAAAATGATGTGGCTGGATTAGTCCCAGAGGGTGGAGAGTAAGGCAGATTATAGTTGTGTACAAATTTTATTTTAAACCATCAACTCCTTTGAAAATAGAATAATTTAATCCAAACAAATTGAGTTGCCTAACTCTGCTGACTCGAGTTAGTTTCATTAAATGTCCACGTCCTCGTTGCCATCAACCACTAGTCTGGCACAGAGTGCCTGACTCCCCATCTGCACTCTCTGGTGGGGAAATGAACTGGGGACTGGACATTTAACCTCAGCCTGCACCAACATGACTGAGCTCAATGATTATGGCAATCACAGTGACAACGTTCTAACTGGCCTTGTGCCACCGGGCAGATTTAATAAGAGTGTTGTTCTCAATTCAAATTTCATGACATATGCCAGTGATAATAAATCTGATTCTGATTCCTTGGTCTAGGCAGAGATTAGTGAACTAAGCTTCAACATACATTCAAATATCCAGCTGACATTTCATTCACATGTGGGATGTGGGCATCATTGGCAAGACCAGAACTTATTGTCCATCCTTAATACCCCTCAAGAGGATAGCGAACCTCCAACTTGAGCAGACCAGTAAGCTCACACCTCAACTCTGACCTTGGGGGAAGATGCCATATAACAGTACGAACAAGCAGTTTTGCCTGAAGAACAGAGGTGATAGTCCAAGCATCTACTCCATTTCCTTACCTGTGTGGGTTTGCAATCTCTCTCTTTGATCTTCTCTTTCACTAATTTAATGAGAGGTGCAATGTTGTAAAACTCAGCTTCTTCTAGAACCCCTGCAACAAAGAAACATACCATCACCATAGACTTGCATACAACTCATACCCATGTGATTTGGTGCTCACAGGGCACACATAGCCATCTGAAGCTATTCTTTTCAAAAGTCGACCATATATAATTTTATTATGGACAGTTAATTTTAACATTGGTCTTCCTGTTGTTCCCATCCCTGACTTCCTCATTCAGTTTGTTGCTACCAGCCAGTGCAAGGCTCTGTCCTTATTTATACAGAGTACTAACTGCACCCAATCCCAATAACTGACATTCACAAACTCTTGGCCAGAGAGTCAGGGCTGTGAAGCATCTTAGGGGCAAGCTCATTAGAAATTGGAAACTTACGGAATGAATTCCAGAGCTCTCATGTCAGCTCTCTCCCCTTTACCTTCATCCGTTTGCCATCCCAGCCTCTTACACATTCTAACCACTCCAAATTTTGTTTTACTGAATTCCTTTAGACTTCTTTGAGCTTATTGTTAACACAAATTCAACCTTAGAACCCTTCCTCAAATGACTTGTTCTTCAGCATTTGAATTATTCCCAGAGGTGAATGACTTGAAAAGATCATCACATGGATCTCCCAAAATGTTTTCTGAAAGGCCATTAACAACTAAATTAACTAGCACGAGTTAGCTGGTAATGGACAATGAAATTATGGGGTTAAACTATTGAAAGAGGAATGAGAGGTTGAGAAAAGCCTTCAAATACCCATTTGAAAATTTCTGAAGCACTTTGATTTAGGAACAACCATTTCACACGGCTAAAAAAAATGTATTACAAGTGGTCGATGACTTAATGAGGACAGAGAGTGGGAGGAGTCCTTCACACAGAGGATAAAGTGGTTTACCATGAGAAATGTTTAAGCCAGAGATTGCTGACTGTTTAAGGATGAACTAGGTAAATACTGGAGAGCAGATAAACAAATTCTGGGAACAGGGTAGCAGTGAGATTAGTTTTGTATTGCTCCAGCAACAATCTGAGAAACACAACGGGCCAACAGCCACCTCCTGTGCTATATTACAAGATCAACCTCCTTAATTTTTCTTCACAACTCAAGCCCTCAGTATGCAAAATTCTCACTTGTTATACTGACACAGAAAATGTAATTGCGTTAATTCTAATTATACCCAAAAATACAACTTTTTGACATTTATTCCCAAAACTGCACCAGCAACAACTTGCATTTACATGGAACCCTTAAATTAGCCTATCTCCCACTATCAAACAAAATTTGACAACAAGCCATATAAACACACCAGGACTGTTGAGCAAAGGTGGATCAGAAAGGCAGGTATTGAGGAGGAGGTGGTGGCAGCAAGGTTTCAGAGACAATTCACAAACTTAAGGTCCAGATAACAGGCAGTGGTGGAGAGAGAGAAGACAGGGCTCTGTAGAGGCAGAACTGGAATTCAGAGATATTGAAGGGTTGTAGAAGTGGAGATGATGACAAGGGTGGGAATGGCAAGACCACGGGAGGCTGAATTCAATCGTTTGAGAGAGGATCTGGTGAAAGATTGGAAGCAGATGCTTGCGGGTAAAACAATAGCTGACAAGTGGGAGACTTAGAAAAAGATCAGAGCCAGCGTGTTCCAGCAAGGATGAAAGGCAGAGATGGAAAGGTTAGGGAACCTTGGATGACAAAAGGATATTGAAGGATCGAACAAGAAATCCTTCAATACGGCAAGTATGAGCAACCGGATCAAAGGGGCCTCAAGGAATATAGAGTGTAAAGGAGGGAACTTAAAGAAATTAGGAAGGCAAAAGGGGCCATGAAAAATCCTTGGCAAATAAGATCAAGGAGAATCCCAAGACATTCTATAAGAATATCAAGAGTATGAGGGCACAAGGTATAGAGTGGGTCAACTTAGGGACCAAAGTGCTAATGTGTGGGGCACCAGGCGATGTGGGCAATAAGTATTTCTCATCTGTATTCACCAAGAGAACAACGTGAAAGATAGTGAGTTCAGGGAGGGGTACGTGGATAACCTGGAGCAGGTCAGTGTTGAGGAGGAGGTGTTAGATGCTCTGAGATGCATGAGGGTTGAAATATCCCCAGCGCTGGATGAGATCTATTCCAGGCTGCTATAGGAAGCAAGGTAGAAGTGTGAGAGAAGGGAGTTTTAAAGGGGATTTGAGGGGAAAGTTTTCTTTAAGTATATACACAGAGAGAGTGGTTGATATTTGGAAGTTGCTGGAATCTGATACAATCACTACATTTAAGTGACATTTAGACAGGTACTTAAATAGGCAAGGCGTTGAAGGATACTGACCTAGTGCGGTCAAATAGGATTAGTATAGATGGGCAAAAAAAGGTTGTCATGGAAGTGCTGGGCTGAAGCGCCCACTTCTGTGCTGTACATCTCTATGACTCAATGATTTGTAAACAAACACAAGAATGGTAAAACTGTTGACACCATCAGTCCTGCAGCCAATATAGATCAGCGGGCACAGGGACGATAACCAAATTGTTAGAATAAGAGAAATTCAAGTTTATCCACAGCATAAACTATAAATGCATCAATATTCTACATCAGTAAATTACTCTTTTCACAGATGAAATAGAAGTGGATACTTTACGAGCTTGTTACAGCCCATCAGTGAACTTAGCTAAATGGAACTCTTACATAATAATAAGGTGTCAATTTATTAAGTGTACTGATAATGAATTTTAAAGATTTTCTTCCCAGTTTTTATTGGTTTTTTTAGACATTGTAATAACAGTTATGAGAAATTCCAATAAAAGGTGTGACTCATTTTACAATATACAATATTTGGACCCAGGAAAAGACAAGCCAACAAGCTTTTAAACCAATCCCAACCTCCCATCTTCTTGTCATCTCTGTCAAAACGTCAATTGCCTTGAATATTGTTACAATTATCTTTTGTGGGAATGTACTCCTCTCACTATTCCAAGTGAAAAATGTCTCTCAACATTATTTTATATGATTACACAAACCAAATCTGCTTTATTTCTTACATAACTGATCCACTTTAAGGATACTGTTAAATTAGGCTTTTTGAGAGTGTGTAAATCAGCAACATCAGAAACTCCACGCAAGCAGCTTTTCCAGGTGGCTGGCTCAATGACCCAGTAAGACAAACAAAAACCTGCAGTGAGAAACAAGGTGCTGGAGGAACTCAGTAGGTTGAACAGCATCCATGGAGGGAAATGGACAGTTGGCGTTTCAGGTTAAGACCTTCATCTGGACTGAAAGATAAGAGGGGAGATAGCCAGTATAAAGAGGTGAGGGGCAGGGGCGGGGCAAGAGCTGGCAGACGATAGGTGGATCCAGGTGAGGAAAGGCAGATGGAGAAGGGAAAGTTGGAAATAGCTGAAGGTGATTGGAGGAGGCAACAAGGGGCTGCAGATGGTGGGATCTCACAGGAGAGGAAGGCGAAGCATGGAACCAAAGGCTTGCCAGTTCTTGTCCCACCCCTCCCCTCTTTACACAGGCTATCTGCCCTCTACCGTCAGCCCAGAAGATACTCAACCTGAAATGTCAACTGTCTATTTCCCTGCACAGATGCTGCCTGACCCGCTGAGCTCCTCCAGCATCTTGTTTTTTTGATTCCGATTCCAGCATCCGCGGTCCCTTGCGTCTCCAGAAAAATATGCAGTGGATGGACTCAACATTGGTACATCAGAAATCAATCTACTTCAGATCAAAAGTGGACAGACACGAGTAACTCTTAAAAAGTAACAAGATAGAATGGAGATTCCAAAGGATTTTGAGCTCCATACATGCAGCTTACTAAAATTTAAAAAGGTCAGGTCCAAATAAGGAAAAAAAAATACAAAATGCCTAACTGCTAATTGAACTGAGAATTTTAAAT
This sequence comes from Rhina ancylostomus, assembly GCA_030265395.1. Lineage (NCBI taxonomy): Eukaryota > Metazoa > Chordata > Chondrichthyes > Rhinopristiformes > Rhinidae > Rhina > Rhina ancylostomus. The sequence continues at coordinate 7,352,911 of JARFYF010000067.1, forward strand.
TCGAGAACTACAGACTTTCGCTATTCAAGGGTATGCTGTCAAGATGGGTAAATGGGTCAGGTTATAGCAACCTCTCATTGCCTTTATTAGTCAGGGCACTGAGTTCAAGAGTCAGGAAGTTATGTTGCAGCTTTATAAAATTCTGGTTAGACCGCAACTAGAGTACTGCATTCAATTCTGGTCACCCCATTGTAGGAAGGATAAGGCGGCTTTGGAGAGGGTGCAGAAGAGGTTTACCAGGATGCTGCCTGGATTAGAGGGCATGTGCTTGTAGGGAGAGGTTGGACAAACTTGGGTTCTTTTCTCTGGTACAGTGAAGGCTGAAGAGAGACCTGATAAAAGTTTATAAGATTATGAAAAGGCGTAGACAGAAAGTACCTTTTTCCCCAGGGTCAAAATGTCTATTACTAGAGGGCATGCATTTAAGGTGAGAGGATTTAAGTCCAAAAGGAGATGTACAAAGTTTTGTTTAAAACCACAGAAAGTGGTAGGTGCCAGGAATGTGCTGCCAGGGGTGGTAGTGGAGATAAATACAATAGAGGTGTTTAAGAGGCTCTTAGATAGGCACATGAATGCACAGAGATGGAGGGATATGGGCCTTGTGCAGGCAGAAGGGATTAGTTTAGTTGGGCACTTAATTAGTTCAGCACAACATTCTGGGCTGAGCAGGCTGCTCCTGTGCCATACTGTTCTACGTTCTGCAAATGACAGAGCAGCCAACTCCTACATCCCAAAGCGAAAACAACAGAACTAAACAACTCACCCTCCTCCGCCAATTCCTTGTTGATAACAAGTTTGCCATGTCGGAGATAGTTCAATATAGGCCCAAAATATGTGGGATCCCGGTCAATCAGGTATGCCCCCGTCTCGTCCTGAGGAATAAAGTCAATGCTTTACTATTTCTGAATTCACAACCTAACCAAAAGATGGACCATACAAATCAGCACTACCCAACAGTAATGGACACAAGTCTGCATAATTTCAGTTATAAACAGTTACCTTGGATGTGCAGACACACAGTAGAGGTCCCC
>JARFYF010000067.1:7419772-7437509 GCA_030265395.1 Rhina ancylostomus
AATTTGCAGTTAAAGCAGTTCTCCAAATTGATGAGGCTGCAATAATAATAACAATAGCAATTAAGAAATTGTAGTTATCCTACTTCTGGTCTACTCTTAAAGCTTTGAACCATACAAATAATCCTAGTCACATTATGTGCAGAGCTCCAAAGACCACTGCAAACTATGTGATTACATCCCCAGATATTCCTTTTATAGTGTTTTGATCTTGCCTGGGGATTCCCAGCCCTGCAGACCGACTTCTCTGTTGGCTATTTGGGAAAATCAATGTCCCTTATCAAAAGCATATAGGATTTCCAAATTTCCTTCAATATACAGGGGATCTTGTACAACATGGGACTGTTCACAATGCATGTCCCAGCGATCTTCACAGGAAGTTTACCAAACAAAATTTGCTGCTGAGTCACAGAAAGAAATTTGGGGCAAATGAGGTTAAATTAGGTTTTAAGGAGCATGTTCAAGAGAGAAACAAGGAGGATTAAGGAGAGATTTTCAGAGATTTGGGCTTTGGCAGCTGAAGGCACAGCTACTAATTGTGGAGGGTTTAAAATTGAGGATGGCCAAGAGGTCCTCTGAGAATTGGAGGAGTGAAGAAGCCTGGGAGGAGATTACAAAGGGAGGAATGGCTTTGGAAACAAGGATGAGAATGTAAAAATTGAGGCTTAGCTTAACTGGGAACTGGTGTCAGTAAGTGAGGGGAGAAAAAGATTTGGTGAACGTTAGGCAGGGTGGTAGTGGGAGAGGACTGTTAGTGGGGTGGCAACAGTCAAATACAAAGGATGCATGGTTAAAAGTTTACACTATGGTTACAGATGAGCTGTGGTGGGATGGAATTGGGCATCGTCATGAAAAGGATCAGACCCACTGATGAGATATGTGGTCCAAAAGTAATCTCACTCATGCATCCGGGCCCGAGTTTACAAAGAGTCTGGTTTCATCTCGAGCAACTGGCAGGGCTAGGGTTGTGACAATGGCTTGGATTTTCCCAAGCTTCAGTTGAAGGAAATTCCAGCATGTCCAGCATTGTATGTCTGATAAAGCAGTCTGACATCTTGGAGGGCTTGTAAGAGGTGGTGGTGTAGAAGGTGTTGTCAGTGTACATGAGCACCCTGATGGGTTTTCAAATGATGGCACTGAAAGACAACCTCTAGTTGTGAACAAGAAAAGAGCCAAGGACTGTGCCTTGGAAGAACACCAGAGGATATGTTGCATGAGTGCAAAGAGAAGCCAGAATTGGTTAACACAAGCTGTTCCTGTAGCCAACAGAAAATACACCAATACTCCAAACTAGCTGATACATCTTTTTCCTTCAGGAAGACCACTATGCTTAGGTTGATATTTCAGATCAATGACCTTTTGTTAGGAACAAGGTCCGATGGAAGGTTATAAATCTGAAACATTGGCCCTGTTTCTCTCTCCTCAGATGCTGCCTGACTCGATGAGTATTTCTAGTGATCTCTGTCTTTACTTCTGATTTGGAGGAGCTGCAGAGGTTTGCTTTTATCTTAGACAAGGATGGATATATAGTCCTAAAAGGAGAGAAATAGCTCACCGTACACTGACCAGACAAGTACCACAATCGCAACGGTTTCTCCCCACTAATTTTACGAGTTTGAGTGGCTGCATCAATTCTCTCTCTGGAGTTTGTCTCCTCTGAATGCTTTAAAGATCAAAATGTCAAAGTTCCAGGAAACTGTGGCTTGGAATCCGCAGTTAGCAGCAGAGCCAAAACAAAAAGAAAATTGAAAAACTGCTGATATTGGAAAACTGAAATAAAACAAAAGATGCTGGAAACACTCAGGAGCATCTGTGGAAAGAGAAACAGAGTTCATGTTTCAACTCAAAAATCCTTCATTCTGAAACATGAACTCTGTTTCTTTTTCCATATATGCTGCCTGACCTCCTGAGTCCTTCCAGCATTTTATTCAATCATTTTTCTGGTTCATTTTCCATGCCCTCCCTCTCCACCCACTTTTGTCTGGGATGCTGAAGCCAATTGTCATGTGCTCACCTTTCCCCCTTCTAAAATCAGCGTAAGCCAGAGGTCACGCAAGAGATCATCTTGGAAGTTTCAGTATTACACCTCAAGATGCATAAACCCACTTAACTACTGTGAATGGTTAGCTGTTATCCTATACTTGATGTATTACTGAAAAGAAACTCTCAGCTTAAAACTCACAATTGTACCCATGGAGATCTGTATAAATCTTGAAGCTGAGTTTTGATGACATTTACATCTTGCAATTTTAAAGCATTTGAACTTTCACTACATAATGCAGGGGTCAACATATATATGGAGCTGAGATTGTACTTGGCTTTCAAAAGGCCGACTCTGCTCTAAGAGGACAATTGTTTCATTTATATTGGGGTAACCTATTTCAGAAGTTTCTAGTTAAGTAAAAAGGACAGCATCTTTATGAAAAAGTGTTTCGAAAACCATTTGTTGTTTGCAGAGGGAGAAAAGCTATGTATCATATCACACGCTGGTCACACAACAATGCATATATGATTTACAACTTTGCATTAAGTGTTTGTAAACAAACCAGCAAAAGATTTGTCACTTTTTTATCATGACGGCTTACTCCATTAAAGGAATTTCATTGACTTGCAAAATTGTCTTGTGAGGATAAAAAAAATTGCAGTCAAAATTTAGATGACATATGGGGACATGAGCAATAGAAGCAGGAATCAGCCCTGTGGCCACTTGAGCCTAATGTCTCAAGAGTTTGATCCTGGCCTTGGGTGTAGTCTGTATGGAGTTTGCACATTCACTCCAAGACCATGTGTGTTTCCTCTAGGTGCTCCAGCTTCTTCCTGCATCCCAAAGATATGCTGGTAGTTTAATTGATTGCTGTTAATTACTCTTTAATGTAAATACGTGGTACAAAAGATTCAAACGGGGATGTTGAGACCAAATAACTTGCAGGGATACAAAAAAACAGGATTGACTAGGTAACTTTATAAGAGCCAACATAGACACGTTGCACCAAATGAATTTTTTTTTTCTGATGCACAAATGATTCCAAGCAAGTCTTTTACAAGGGATTTCTTACTTTGTGAGTATTTCAAGCAGAAATTATTTTTCTGCAGAATAAAAGCAGAATAAGCAGAATAAAAGACATGTCTGTTCATGGTCAGATGAGAGCAAGCAACCATCAATTCTCTTCCAGTGCAAATATTGATAATATTCCAGTTAACTACTAAATCAAAAAAATGCCAGGTTACTCATTCTAAGATGGCTTTATATCATGAATGCCCTTCATTTTTTTTAAGAAAAACACATTCAAGACAATGAAGTACTTGAGCAGTTCCTTTTTTTTGAAGATGTACTCCAGAACAGCTTTCCCATTCCTCAATAAAATAGAACTAGAAGTGGCTGGGCAAGTTGGGCCAATACAAATGCAGATACAGAACATACATTTGTTTAACAGATTATGGCTCAGACTCAACTCTAAACCATTACAATTCCCAATCCATTTTATGTACCACTTGCAATTAATGAACATGGCATGGAACACAATATAGTAAAAGCTGTTACTTGGTATGTGCTGGACATAACAGTGGCAGTCAGTTAATAGTGGGACCAATTAAAGCTGCCGTATCACCAGCCTCTAAGCCTTCTCTGAAGTGCCAGTTACTAGAGCATGTCTGATTTTACAACTCTGGATAACCAATGTCCTGAACCATATTCTCAGATGATCTGGTGGGTAAATGCAAAGTTCAGGAAAGTTTCTGGCTCAATTCACAATCTACCTCAGAGTGAATGACCTCAGCCAGATGCACTCGACAATTAGTTTTGGTACACCCAAATCAATGGGAATAAATGAAGGAGTGAAAGGCAAGTAGCCAAGATTTTAGTTTCCGACGTTTGTCTAGCAGTCTCTCCAGGGAAATGTATGGATGTCAGAGGATGACAGTTTTAAGCCCAGCTGTGCAAACACCCCACCAATACTTGTATAAGAAACATTTCCAAAGAGCTGGTATACCACAACAAAGACTGGGTTTATTTTTTTTGGGGAGGGGGTGGTGCGGGTAGGAAGGAAATGAGAAAAAAAAATATGATGCTGTTATGCTTAAGTTTGGATTGTAGAGGGAAAGTACACCTATTTCATTTCTGTTTCAACACATTTGTAAATGAGCATTAACAAAACTGAAATATTTAAAAGTGTCTCGAATAAGTGAGGAGGGAACTGTTGATGTGGGATGTATGGATTGCCAAACAGCATCAAATGGGTGCAACTTAATGGGTTTCTCATCAATGAAGGCGATGAGTAAGAGGAGCTTGGCAGCCTGGATAGAAAATTGGCTAAGCAAACAGAAACAGTAGTAACAGAAGGGTGTTTGTTCAATTGGAGGAAAGTGCAGAGTGGAGGTCCCTGGAGTCAGTATGTTTTGTAATATTTATTAATGGACTTTAATGTTCAGGCCATGTTTTCCAAATCTGTAGATGACATAAAAGTTGGAGCCATAGTTAAGTATAAGGAGGATAGTTATCAAGGACATATAGATGGAACAGTAGATAGGTGATAGGGGAAATTTAATACTAACAAATGTAAAATATTACATTTTGTTTGGAAGGATGAAAATCAGCAATATAAGCCAGAGGACAATTCTAAAAGGAGTACAGGTACAGAGTACAGGTGGGGTTATATCTATATATGTGGTTCAGTGAAGCAGCTACGATAGGTTGGAAAAGTGGCTACAGAATCTTGGGCATATAGTACAAGAACAAGGAAGACGTGATGAATCTGATAAAACAATGGTTATACACAACTGGAGTAGTGTCCATTTCTGGACAAAACATGTCAGGAAAAATGTGGCTTTGTAGAGAGTGCAAAAGATTTTCCAGGACAATTTTAGGGACTTAAGGAATATGAATAGACTGGAGAAGCTGGAATTGTTCTCCTTACAACAGAAAAGGTTGGGAGGGGTCCAAGAAGTATTTAAAATCATTACAGATAGAGTAGAGAGAAAGAAAGAGAAACTGCTCCCATTGGCTGAGGGGTCAAGGGCTGGGGAATATACAATGAAGATGATTTGCAAAAAATCTGAAAGTGACATTAATATCTGAATGAAAGAATTTAAGGGTGTAAGAAGAGGCCAAGACAGTGTTACAGTTGGACTGCTCTGGCTTAGAGCTGACAAGAGACTCAACAGGCCAAATCATCTCTTATGTTGGAACCATTGTATAATTCTTCCTTTGAATATATTCAAGCCCATGCCAAAGACTTGAATATATAGACTCAACTAATACTTCAGTGCTGCGTAGAGTGAAGCAATACATCCAAGATGCTGTAATTGAGATTTAAACAAGTCCCACCTGTCCCCTTAACTGAACTTAAAAGAGCCCTTAGCCTAGTTCAGATAATCTTTCCAGTGTGCTCAACTGACACCAAATAAATAGCAAGTGAACTTCAATGTGCTGATGCCTTGTAGTATGGAACTTAAGCTTGGTCTTTACTGAGCCTGTTCTTCTGTTCAATCGTGGCTGATCTGTCCCTCAATTCCACTCACCCACAACTTGATTTATAGCCTTTACACACCTACTGAAAAGTTCAAATAAAGGCCTTTTCACATAGACAATGAAACCAGGGTTTAAAAAAAACTCAACTCCTCCTTTCTTGAACACAGTGGAGATGAGTGAAACTGAAATATTTAAAGCACTGAAGCAGGTTTTTGGAAATTCAAGCAATTTATTTTTTTCCCTCCTTTCAGGCACATTTAAAAGTTTATTTTTAAAAAACTAGTTACAGTTGTGACTTCTCTAACTTTGTGTGGGAGGAAAATGCCCATGAGAAAACTTAGTTCTGAGTACCTCTAAAAAATCTTTAATGACTTAAAGAATTTGATCATTAAATGTCTTACCCTCTCAAGAGGGTCTGGCAAGTTTATAGCTGAGCCAGAATATATCACAAAGTGCAATAACAGTTACCAGAAGCATGGTCAAAGTAACATTCTGGAATAGTTTCAATACCCAAGATGGAATTTTAAAATTTTTTAAAAATCCTTATTGATCTGGGATTTGGCAAATGGAACTTGGTTTATTATTTGCCTCCTCCCAGAAGATCACAAGAGCAATGATTGGAAATGCCTTTTCATGCGAATTCCCAGTCCTTTGGTAATGCTCCATTTTCCTCCCACATTCTAAAGATGTATGGGTAGGTTAATATGGGGTTGAAAATGGACGGCGCAGACTCACTGGGATGACAATACTGGGTAATTAGTAATTTTAAAATAATTTTTGACAGTTAAATGTTTACGACTCTTCAGGCAGTTTTACTGAGCAGGATTCAGCAGAGAGCTTTGCAACAATAACAAAAGGAAGAGTTTGTGAACTGAGGGCAGCACAACTCTTATGGCATCACCCAAAAGGGATTAAATTACTTTTCTCAGTGACACTGGTCCCCATCCAGTGGAGGAAGATACAAGACAGACTGATAACCTTGAACTTCCAGAGACCAGCACACATTCAACCCACCAATATCTCAACTTCCATTAAGTCATCCAATACAGCCCATCCTTTCAAATGCCTTTTACTTTACAGAATGATGAATGACCTGCAGATGTACTAGTCAAATCATCTCTGAAACAATAGCCAACTAGGATTTAACTGGCTATGTCATTACTGGACAGCCCTCAAAATGAACTGGGTCACTGTGCCTCATGGACTTGCCAATGGAGCCTTCAAAATGAAGTCAACTGCCCTTACAAACAAGTTCAAACCCCACTGCAAAATAGTAATCCTGCTCAGCAGAAGAGGAACAGCAGATCGGAACATTTGGTGTAAGAGCTTGACTGAGGAGCCAATGATGCAGCTACCATCCATGGGATTATGACTAAACGCCAGCTAAATGTTTGAAGTCAGAATCCCACCTAAATGTTTGAAAAGGCCTAAAAGGATGATGACAAGACAGGCAACATCTGTGGAAAGAAAAACAGTTAATGTTTCAGGTAATGGCCTTTCATCATAACTCCAATGAAAGATCTTCAAACTGAAAAAGTTAACTGTTTGTCTCCACAGCTGTAGTCTGACAGCTATTTCCTTGCTGATTTTAGTTCAAATTTCCAGCATCCAGTATTTTAGTTTTATCCTGTAAATTTAATCATGATTACTTTAATCATGTAAATTTACTATGCTGCACAGCAGCTTAAGACTCATGCCAGTGATGTTGATACCTCCAGGTGGTTGATGCATTGTTAAAATACTGCACACAAAATCAGTTTCTATCATTCTCAAAGCTTGTACAATGTCACTGGAGTATCAGTGGAAGTTTCAAAAGGTTACACTGAAAATGAAAATCTCAGTACTGTACATAGTATTTGCCTCGAGAAAATACTTTTTGTTGCACAATACTAAAATGAAGTCCTGCTGGTTCCATTGTTGACACTGATGGAAGTGAATTGTCTAGCAGTTTTACCAGTAATCAAACAAAATCTGGTTACACCAGACATTTGATCAGAAGGTGGAACATTTTAAAATCACTTGCAATTACATTCAAGTATCAATTCAAATGTCTGTCAAAGTATAACCATCAAGATGCAAGTTTAAAACTTGTAACCTTGCAACCCTTATTACTGTGAACAATTCTCCCCAGCACCCCCACTCTGAAGTTGCTCAAGGTCATAGGAAGCAGCACTTACTGACACACAGCTATAAATTGCAGTTATACAGTGTCTTTAATATTAAAAAGAATGTCAAGATCATGGAGATATCAGGTGAGTGAAATTTTGGTTAAAGCAGAACTTTAAAGACTGTAAAAGAATGAAGAAGGTAGAAGAGCATGCGTGCTTGGTAAAGGAATTCTAAAGTTTGGTGTCTAGATAGCTGAAGCGACTGCCAGGATTGGAGATTGGAGATGCAGGTGGTCATAAAAGACTGTGGTTAATAGTACAGGATTTGGAATGGATAGGAGAGTGCAGAGAAAGCAAGAGCATAAATAGCAAAGAGCAAGAATTTTAAATGAAATATCAAGCACACGACCAGCAGGCAACAAGATACATGCAAAAAATGTTTTAACAAGATGAAGTTAAAAGGGGCAGCAAGTACTGCAGAATATTTTCTAAACTGGTGAAAACCATGGGCCTATAGAGGGGCAATGAAATGAATCCCAAGGAAAAGACACCACCTATTACTGCCTCAGGATGTCCCAAAGCTCTTCACGATGCTTCACATGAAGTACAGACGCTACCATAGGCCACACAAATAACACTAATAATGATCAAATCATCTATTTCTAGTAATACAAGTGAATGAATCAATATCTGCACCTCAGATAGTAGTCCTGCACTAAAGTATATACGGTATATTGAAAAAACCACAAAAAATGATTTGTTGACTTTTTATCTCAAGGTTGTTTGAACACCAAGGTTGTATAGATGTCATTTAGAAAACTGTATTCAGCTTTTGACATTGTATAAGGATACATCGACCTCACTCAGTAGGGGTACGGTACAGATTCAACAGAATGACGTGACACTATCATATTACAAAAGGAGTTTGTACAAACTTGAAAGATGATCTAACAAAAATACTTAATATGCTCAAAGGATTTTATAACACAAAGAGAAACTGATGGATTACAGAGGATCACCAATCTTAAATCTACAGTCTGGGCAATCAGGAAATCAGGACGCATTTTTATAACCAGAGAGAATAGTGGAATTTTGACAATCTGTGGATTCTAAACTAAATGCAGCTTTCAAGATCAATAAAACTGAATACAGGTAATGGGGGGGGGGGGGGAGTGACAATGGAGTCAAAACAATCATCCATCATTTAATTAATTTGTAATCTGGCCTAAGAGGATAAACAGCCTTTTCTTGTTCATAAAGTGGGACATCAATTGCAAGAGGACTGGACAAGTCAAATCTAGATGAGAGACAGCAAGGATCTTGGCAGCATATGGGCTAAGATGAATAATGTTATGGAAGTACCCTTGTAAAGGGAACCACATTGTACTAGAAACTCATGTTACTGACAAATAAGATATCGCTGGTCCCTTTTCAGCTCAAGACTGAAATAGCTAATAGAATTAGTGGCAAGAATAGCTCATCCAAGGCTGGCCAGCTGACAAGCAATCTGACAAGCAGGGTTGGGAGATTGCACTGAATTTCATCAGCACATGCTGAAGCTGACCTCATATCTGTTGGTAACGTTACAAAGATTCAATACACAAATTAAGAAAATGAGGAAGACCAGCTCACCCTAGTTGAAAGCAGCTAAAGTTTTGCAACTAAAAAGTCTAAGTCACAAGCAGTAATGCATTTAAAATTAAGCAGACCTGGGGCAGTGTTCTATTTAAAATAAAGAAACAGCCATCTAAAATTAGCTAGTCTGGTACCTTGGAAATTATCCTGGTGGGATAAGAAATATCTCATGACCCTGCAGTTCACTATAACATAGAGCCAAAATGCTCAGATCATCTAACACCATCCATGGAAACCATGGACAAAGTCCAACAGGATTGCAACTCTAATTTTGGAAAAGTCCCAGCCCACAAGGAGACACTACGCCTCTCCTGGGTGACCAATTCTGGAATTATAAAGGAAGTAAACCTCCGGAAATGCAAGTCTTGCAAGGAACGAGTAAGGTAAGATAATTGCAGTGGTGTTCTCCTGGTGAAATGCTAAAAACACAACCATGCCATAATCAACGTTATTTTGTCAAAGAGACAATTACAGGATCTTATTCCCTGTCCAGGCACTGGTACTAGATTTTGTCACTGTGTGAGCAACAACAGATGGAAGATGGAAAGATGTAAAAGATCCAACAATTGACGTCTGGACTATCTAAGGCCCATTCAACTGAGCGACAAGAACAAAGGAAAAATATCCAAGAACAGAGAAGCAATAGCACATGTCGGAGGTAGCACTGAGGAACTCAATTAAGACCCTGAACTTAATGCAAATGTCTTTGATTCCATCCTGCATTACACCATCAACTCCAGTCTCACTACCACCACAGACCAACAAATTGAGAAGCCCAAACATAACTGAAAAATATACGAGATTTTAGGACACTATCCCTGCCTAAGTTTTAAAACTTGGAGGAACTTGAAACAGAAATTCACAGATTCACCTCACATCTGGGAAGAGGAAAACATGCCAGAGGACCTCAGACATACTGTGATCAGGACTATCTTCGAGTAAGGCAGCAAATGTAACTAAGTTCAGATGGCTCTCCCTGCTGCTTGCCACAGGCAAAAAAATCACTCAAGGATCTTCTTCAAAATATCTCAGAAAGGCTGTTTAAATCGCAGTGTGGATTCCACCCATAGAGGCCCAGCACACATGATCTTCAAACGCACAACACTGCCAAGAAAATTGTTTAGAGCAGAATAACCATTATACATGGTGTTTTTTCAAACATACACAAACATTCATATCAACCAATCCAGAGCAACTGTGGAGAACCCTGCTCAAATTCGTTCGCCTTCTAGGTCTGCTACAAGATGGCATGCAAGCCATGATTCTAAGCGACAGGTCAATCACAGACCCAATGTCAGTAACCCAGAATGTTACAGACCAGTGCAGACCGCAGTCAAGTAAAGCTGCATCACAATTCCAACATTTGCCTCCAGCTTCCTTGCTGTAATATTGCACCTCACCTCCAGAAAGCTTTTAGCTGGAATGGAATTTACCCACTAGACTAATGAAATGATTAAGTCGACACCAGGTTCTGCTGGTGCACTGGAAGTAATGGTATAAACCTCTAGTAGTTTGTTCACGATGTAATGCCTCCACTTTCACTGTCTCAACATCCACCTTGCACTGAAGGCAGACCTCCAGTGCTCCAGCACAACCTTCATGATTTAAAGAGTAAAGATCACAACATCTAAACCAGTACAAAACTCATTTACCTATTGGATAAGTGATTCCCCATCTTCCTTGATCTTTGAACGTTCCTCTCCTTATATCATGAAGGCTGTGCTAGTGGACTACAGGCGATGGCAGATTATGACATTGAGGCCTGTCTTCAAAAACATGGACAACCTGAAGAAGGCATCACGAACTGGAAAGGTACCATTTGTACTATTTTCACAGAATCCTCCAAATCCACTGAGTGGATGAGTGAACTAACATCAGCATCCTGTCCCAGCTACATCCCAGCATCAAGGCTTCAGTTATAGTACCATCTGATGGGCAGGCCACATTATTTACATGCCCAATACAGACTCTCTAGACAGGCACCACTACACAGTGAGGGATTATCAGAATTTTGACAGTGTCTACAATCTGTGAGAGGTGGCTCCAGAGATATGGAATGTGGACATTTTCTCCAGTCTTACTGTGGACTTTTATTATTTGGGGAAGGGGGCAAGCTGCCCCACCTGTGCTAGTCTGCAGGTGCCATACTGGCCTCAAAACCAACAAAGGCCCCATTGTTAATGGAGTAGGAGCAAGTTATCCTCAACTTCAAGAGGCTAAGAAAAGTTATTTTAAAGTTCACTAACTTTGTCCTATCAAATTAAAAAGTTATTTCCACCCTAAGGGGAACTGACATTATTTCTTTACACATCATGTCCCAATATCAACTTGCAAATTTCTACAGATGTACAGTGGAGAGCATTCTGACTGGTTGCATCACTGCCTGGTATGAAGGCTCCAATGCACAGGATCAGAAGAGGCTGCAGAGGATTGTAGACTCAGCCAGCTCCACCATGGACACAACCCTCCCCGCCATGGAGGACATCTTCAAGAGGCAGTGCCTCAAGGCGGCGGCATCCATAATTAAGGGCCCTCACCACCTGGGACATGCCCTCTTCACATTTCTACCACTGGGGAGAAGGTACAGGATCCTGAAGCCCTACACTCAACGATTCAGGACCAGCTTCTTCCACTCCGTATTAGATTTCTGAATGGCCCATGAAGACTTACCTCTTTATTCTTCTTTTGCACTACTTATTTATTTTTGTAACATAGTAATTTTTATGGGCTTATGTCTTGCACTGTACTACTGCCGCAAAACAACAAATTTCATGACCTATGTCAATGATAATAAATCTTATTCTGATATCACAAACTCTGAAGATGCTCAGACAGCAGTTATAGATTTTCTTACTGTCATTTATAAATTCATAGATTTACACAGCACAAAAACAGACCCTTTGGCTTAATTTGTCCATGCTGATCAAGGTGCCTGCCTGAGCTAGTCCCATTTGCCTGTGTTTGACCTCTTTCCTATCCTTGTACCTGTTCAAATGTCTTAAACATTGTAATTGTACCCATCTCTACCACTTCCTCTGACAGCTCATTTCATATACCCATCACCATCTGCATGAAAAACTTGCCTCTCAGGTCCCCTTTAAATCTTTCCCCTCTCACCTTAAATCTATGTCCTCTAGTTTTACACTTCCCTACCCTGGGAGTAAGATTGTGACCATTCATCTTATCATCGTTGTGGGAAAAGCACATTGTCATTGTGCATTGGTTCTCTCTAATGGACTGACTGATTAACAGCAGATGGAAAAATCAGTAGCAACATTCCTCAAGGGAGTAAATTCTTGAGCCAAAATAAAAATCTGAAAAAGCCTTTGATGATCAGCTTTAACAAACTCAAAAAATTCTTTTTGTATAGCTTGCCCTGGAAGCTTTACAAAGCCAAAGCACATTTTCTAACATGTCTGTAAAATTCCATTTGGACTTACTAGGGCCATGCTTCTTTCCAGCTCTTGCCAAGAAGAACTAAAAGCACCCTGTCAGTGATCTCTCTCAATCATAAGCCATTCTGATGGCACAATTGCATTTCTCATCTTGAATGTGACAAAATATCACCTTTTTCACCTCTCGTTTAGAGTTGTGTTCAACAATGACAGGCAGAGTACAATAGTCAGCTTTTCGTATGCAGATTTCTGATCTCCATCAAGCTAACTTGGCAAAGGGAATAAAGCACGAATATCAATTGCCCAAGTTGGCCCAACTGTGCAATAGCTCGCACAAAGAAATGTTTGACACCAGACATCAATAGCACAGATGGAAGGAGTATTTGATATAAATATACAACATTTCAAATGTCTTCAGAAACACAAGAGATTCTGCACGTGCTGGAATCTGGAACAGCACACACAAAATGCTGGAGGAACTCAGCAGGTCAGACAGCATCTATGGAAGGAAATAAGCAGTCGACGTTTCAGGTCGAGACCCTTCAACAGTCCTGATGAAGGTCCTGATTTTGGAAGGTCTTTGATGAAGTCCTACTTAAAAGGGTAGTGCACAAAATTAAAGCACATGAAATAGGGGTAATAAACTGGCATGGATGAAATTTAGTTGCCTGAATAGGAATAAATGTATCTTTTCTAAGGTGGCAGGTAGTGACTGATAGGCTACCTGAGGCATCAGTACTATTAGAGGGTTCCTACATTTTGACCCAGCAGTGAAGGGATGGTGATATATTTCCAAGTCAGGATAGTGTGTGGGAGGGCAACTTCCTGGTGGTATTCTCCATGCTTTTGCTGTCCTTGCCCTTCTAGCTGGTAGGGGTCATGGTTTTGGAAGGGGTTATCTAAGGAGTCTTGGCAAGTTGCTGCAGTACATCTTGTAAATGGTGCAAATTGCTGTGACTTTGCTTCAGTGGCAGATTGAGTAATGTTGGTTGTGAACAAGGTGCATATCAAGCAGACTGTCATGTCCTGGATGGTGTTAAGCTCCTTGAGTGTTGTTGAAGCTGCACTCATCCAGGCATGTGAAGAATATTCCATTACACTCCTGTCATGCCTTGTAGATGATGGACAAGCTTTGGGGCAGAATTCCTACCCTATGACCTGTTCTTGTAGCTGCATTGTGTATATGGCTACTCCTATATACCCTGAATGAGGGAACCAAGTCCAAAATTTCAAAGTTAGCTGACTACTCAAAACTGAGTGAGATTGTGAATTGAGAAGGATGCAATGAAGCTTCAAGATGTCGCAGACAAGTGGAGTAAGTGGCAAATACATAGCAGATAGTGTAACATGTTCAAATGTGAAATGATTCTCTTTGGTTGGAAAGAGAGAAAGGCAGAGTATTATTTAAATTATGACAGATAGGGTAGAATTAATGTACAAATCTCTTTGTAAACCAATCACCGACAAAAGAGCATGTACAGAAACAAGGATGTGTTGCTACAATAAAACAAGGCATGGCAAAACCTCACCTGGAGTACTGTGAGCAGTTTTGATCCCTTTATCTATGAATGGAATACGTGCCATAGGAGTACAACAAACAGTTCCCAAGATGGTGGGTCTGTCGTATGACAAGTCAACTAAGTGTGCATTCAAATGGAGTTTAGAAGAATAAGAGATCTCATTGAAATGTACAAAATTGTGACAGAACTTGATAGACTGAATGGAAGGGGCTGTTTCTCCTGCTGGGACTGTAGAACCCAGGGTCTTGTTTCAAGCAAAACACAGGATTGAGATAAGAAATTTCTTCACTCAGGTAGTGAATCTGTGGAATATTCTACCACAGAAAGCTCTGGAGGCCATCACTGAATATAGTTAAAAAGATAAATAGATTTTTAGATGTTAAAAAAGGCATCAAGGAGTATGGAGGGAGAGCAGGAATATGTCATTGAGACAGAGAATCACTGAATTGCAACGCAGGCTTGAAAGGCTAAATGACTCATTCCTGCTGCTCTTTGGTATATTTCTCTGGTGTGTGGCTACTTAAAAAAAAAGTGGCTACCTTACACACCTGTCACATTGTAAATGCAAGGATACCGATCTATAGATATCAGTAAACATTGTGCATGCAAGGCTCAATAAACATCTTTTGATTACCAAACTTTAATATCCTCTCTCAGCAGGAATCTCTGAAGACCAAACTAAAATACAATCCTAATGTAATAATCCTATTCCATGGATAACTGTGACATTCTTAGCAAAAAGCAGCAACTAATCTTGGGAATTTCCTAGTTTAGTGTTCAAGAACATTAGCAGACAGCATTATATGAGCCCTCTCTCTTCCCTCTAATATTCTAATCCTTTTTATTAACCTGCAGCTACTCCTAGACTTTATGCTCCCACAGCCTAACTTCAGCAATAAGTTTTAAAAATCATTGAATATGTAAACTGTGCACAGGTGAAAAAAATTATCACACCTCAATGAAATTGTTAAGAGTCTTCACACATCTATTAATCACAGAAATCAAGGTCTGCCCAGACAGGATTCAGCTAAAACTATAGTCAGGAAGCACAGAAAATTTGTCTGTAAGACTTATCTGCAGCGATAAAACTACTTTGCTTTTAAGTGTTGCCAGAGACTGAAGCAATAGGTTCACATCAATATGCACCTTGCAACCCAAGCCCCTTCATCACAGTAACTAAGCCCCAACAACCCCTGGGCCTCGGCCCATACCTCACTTCCTAAGTTCAACAATTCTTTTGTCCTGTTTAAGCATTAATAGTGTATAAAACAAATCAGAATGTTTTCTGTCATTTAACCGTAGTTAGTTGGAGGGTAAGATAGAGTAAAATAAAGATAAAAGAACTATGATCTAATTATTTCTGCTTTTCTGTTGTACACGATTTATGGCATTAGCAGTTGTGATGCCTCCTGCAGCAGAGTAGCCATTTACTTAATGTCTGGACTCAAAAAAGCAGCACATAGGCAAAATATTCCTGATGGACAATATTGCCATGCAAATACACTCAGGAGCCAGGGAAGAAAGTTGGATCAACTTGGACATTTCTTTTTTGAATGGTTGTGTCTGTGATTGTTAAACATAGTTCAAAAAGACCTTAAAGGATGAAAATCAAGATAGGCAAACATAAGGGGATAGCCTGAAATCAGTGCTGCAGGAGAACACCTCTCACCTACTTCCAAAATAAGACTCCTTTGAGGTTGCTGCATATGGGGCAATGTTAAAAAACATGAATGTAATGAGACTGATCATTTCACAGATAGGAGTGCTCAATGAGAAGCAGTTCAACCTGGCCAGTATTACAATACTAATTCTTAAGAAGTAATGAGTGAATTGGAGCTGTTAAAGGTGCCTTATCTAAAAAAAGGTTATGTTAAAACAGGAATTCTGAAGCTACCCTAATAGCTATTGGAAAAAAAAAGCCAATAAGTCAGTCCCAGGCTAAATTCCCCATATGCTTTGAATTAGTTGAAGTTAACTCAGAGCAGTGGATGCACAACAAGGCAAAGCACTCACAATAACAGGATCACACCGTTGTTATTTGCACCTCTATCCAAAGACCTATGAATGTCACAGCCCAGAATGGCCTCAAAAAGCTACTGCAAAGGAGAGGCAGCACAAAGATTGAAAATTGATGTGGCCTTCCAAACCTTCAACAAGTTCATCTACAGTGGATGACTTTACAAAATCCTTGGTTCCAACAGTTTGCCTGCAGCATAGTCGAGATAGGTAAACATAATTGATTTCAGCTAGGTCACCCCTGGAAACTACAGATGACAATGCCATAATTTATGTGAGAAAGGGAAAAATTCCAAAGTCTTAAGTATTGCCGGCTGGAAATGTGTATAGAGTTCTGCCTTAGCTGTGATGGAAATATTGTCAGCATTCCAATAGGTGCATACGTGAGGGAGAAAGGAATAAAACATCAGGTGATTCGAAGAACAGTGGAAGGAAATTCACGTGGATTATATACAAAATTCTCTCAGGCTAGACAGAATGGACTGGATTAGGGGAGGAAGGTGTCAAGATGAGGGTCAGTCTCAGGATATGGGACAAAATAAGATGAGAAGGAATGTTTTCAGAAGATGGAGAACCTGTGGAAATGTTTACCTCAGAAGGCAGTAGACACCAAATCATTGAATACATTCAAGGTTGGTAGATTTGTAGACAAGCGCACCAGAGTTTGGGGAGAGAGCAGGAATATTTAGAAGGAGCAACAACCATACTGAATGTTTAGCAAGCTCAAAGGACTAAATACTCTACTTCTGCTCACACATAACATAAATGTCAAAGTGTGGGTGGGCAGAATGGCCTGCAACTCTGCTGTAAAACTCTGAATGTAGTCTAGATAAAACAAGACTCACTTCTAAAGGATCAACACCTGCACAACAGGTTCTTCTACTATTAATATTTACTTCTTTATACACAAGTTTTTCCAAAGTTAACTTTAATACAGTAGTCAGTGTTCACTTCTAAAAGTACAGTAAAAATACAGTAATCCACTATCCAATTATTCAGAAATCTCCACGGTTTGGCATTTGGCTGACTGGTTCCCAGTGCTCCCTTCAAACTTACTAAGGGCCCCACTCTCCCTTTAAACTTACCTGGCTCAATAGAAGTGTTATTATGCCTCTGCATAACATTAAAACAGTGATTTAAAAGTGTGTTGTCCTATTAAATAAGATCTAAAAGTTCTGCAAATCTGACAGTCCAGCACTGAAGTGCTGAATTATCAGAGTTTTAATATGCCACTACTAATTTAAAGTTGTAGATCTTTACCATGCAACGATGTCAATAGACTTATTTTAAGAACACCTCCACCCTTCTGCTAGGAGCAGAGCCCAAGTGAACGTTCACTAGCCTTTATGCAATGGACACAACAATGTGCAAGTACACCCAGTATATGATAGGGAGGACAGGAGACAGGATATTCCACAATAAAAATTTCCTATCCTCACAAGATCACAAGACAAAGGAGCAGAAGTACACCATTTGGCCCATCAAGTCTGCTCTGCCACCACACCATGAGCAAAATTATTCTTCCCATCTAGCCCCAATTCCTGGCCTTTTCCCCATATCCCTTGATACCCTAATTAGATACCCATCAATCTCCTCCTT
>JARFYF010000067.1:7535785-7551388 GCA_030265395.1 Rhina ancylostomus
TTGCCAGGGATAGAGATGCATAGCTTCCATGGAGAACTACCAAGGCTGCGGGCAATGACACCAAGACTGCACTGGCAGACAGTCATCAACCCCTCCATGGACATTACAACTTCTACGTTTCAGCTCATCACAGGTCTGGCCACACCCTGGTCCACGCCTCGTACCCCTGATGTTCACGACCCCGACAGGCTGCACACTTGCCCACACTCTAGACCCTGGGTCTGGCCACACATCACACCCTGGTGTTCCCAACCCTAACCAGCCCCAAGAGCTGCGGATATTCCACTACTTGACTGCACAAGTCATCAAAAGCAACCCACTTCATGACAAACAATCACAGGACACCACAGGAGAAGGCTCTAGAGGCAAGCCCTCTAGGAGAGCACACAATTCACCAATATTGTCAGAAATACATAGTCCACCTCAGGAACAAGTGGATCCACAAATAGTTAGTCAGCATATAATGAGGATTAAGTGTATACTTGTCTGCACCATATACTATTTTAGGATCTGGGTGTCACTGGCATAGCATTTACTGTTCAGCCTTAATTGCTCGAGAAGCTGGTAATGAACTTTTGCTCTTTTGCTTTAAGGCTTTTAGATTCAGGAGCACTGAGAAGGAAGGTCTAGGTTACATCTCCCCATGGCAATACCCAAACTGGAAGAACCCTGATGGTGGCAGCAAGAGAAGACCAGCTTCAAGAGAGAAAAATGTTCAGCTCACCTCCTCAAACTTGTGAATCTGCCTGATGAAGAAGTCTCCGTATCGCCTGGCCACTTTGGTATCTGCGATGTGGATCATATCCTGAAAGAATGGAAAAAGGCATTGATTAACCAGAAATGCAAACGGTTCCATTAGTGACCAAGGCATGGCCCAGTACTTTACCAAGTTGCCAGAATCTCTAAAGTTAAATCAGTCTGTCAGCAACAAGTCGTCATGGTACCTTCCAGCCTGTTGGCATCTAAGGATTTCAGAAGATCTACTGGAATAATAGGGAATCCTCACAGATGAAACACACCTTGTCGATGTAGAAGTCAACCTCAGAAGCAGACTGAAATTCACCATCAAGGGCTGAAATCCCACTTGTCCACACCAGGTTCTTCATCTTGTGCTTGAAGACCAGGAGGTTGATGCGGAACTCCTGCTCGGTCATATCAAGGAATCCAGCCAGCTTGATGACAGGCATTGTGGTGTATAACTTCAGGAAACTACATAAGGAAGAAAGAGTGACAGGTCAACCAAAGGGAGATGCCATACATTTATCTTGGCTGCCCAAATTATGACATTTAAATGTTAATCATTAAATGGAACACAATTCCAGGTGGTTTTCAGGTACTCCACCCAGTGACTCTTCAGTGAAATTGATCTGTGATCTTCATGTCTCATGAAGTGCTAAGTCTCTTACAGTTGCCCCAGTTCATTGGAGGACTTCTTGCCCACCCTAGGAGACTGTCACATTCTTCTTCAAGGTTTCACTGATGCAGTGTGGAACCCAATCCATATTTACACAGCTTTGAATCAAAGCTTTTTCATCCTAACTTGACCGATTCAAACAATCAGATAAAAATGAAGCATTTTTGGACAAGGGAGCACAGCTACTTTGCTGGACAGCTAACCGATGACCTCTTTGTTAATTTTCTTCAGTCTTTTTCCATTCTTAAAATGCTACAACAATTTAAGGCCCTTTGCTCCACAAGGGACACCTGGGTGTAGAAGGATTATCCAGCTTTCATGCACTTTGTAGTGCAGACTTTTTTTTAACTGGATAGAGGTTCATATAGACAAGGGATCCCATGGAATCTCTCACACACTCCCACATGATACTGGAACACATCAATACATGAAAAGGGACCATTCTTGGTTATTTCTGCTGCACGTTGAGCTCACATACCTACGGATGGTGGAAAGTACTGACTGCTGCTGCACCTCATCCATAAACACTTTCAGTTGCTGCAGGAATGGCTCCTTGTGATAGTTGGCATGGACCGAGTCGTAATTTGGTACCACAGGTGACAGGAACTTGGGACAGGCAAAACTGAATAGCTCCTCAAATATTTGCATCTCTCTGTAATAAGAAAAGGCAAGATTATATGAAAAAAGAAACTGGAAGATTAATATTAAAACAAAGCTTTGGAGAAGCACAGCAGTTCAGGCAGAGCTGAGGGGAAAAAAATAATTCCAGGTCAAGTGCAACAGAGGGAAGACGTGCATGATTTACACTGGATTTGTTTGGAAAGTGTATGAAAGAACAAAGTGTTGGTAAGAAGCAGGAGTAGACCATTTGGTCCCTTAAGCTTGCTCTACCATTTAACAAGATCCTGGCTGATCTTTTATCCACGTAATCCTCAATACCTTTAGTAGTCAGAAATCTAATGATCTCAGTATTGAAAGAACACGGAGCCTCCAAACCTTCCACTGCAAAGAATTCCAAAGGCTCACTGCCCTCTACCTTGTAAGGCGCTCCTTAAAAGCTATGTCTTTAATGGCTGGGTATCTCCTTACGCAGCTTGTTATCAAATTATGAAGCACCTTGGAACTTTCTACTGTGTGTATAGATGGCAAGTTGTTACTGATGTACGATCGGGCAGCCAAACTATGCAACACAACAAAAAGTGAAGACCTACCCTTTCTGCATGCGCAGCATCTTGTCTCCGTACTTCTCTCGCAGCTGCGTGTGGATGCTCTCGTCGATTCTCATTGGGTACAGCGTCAAGGCGATTGCCAAAAGACTGTGCATCTGTTCGTTCTGCTTGTTTATCTGCAAAATTTTAAGAAGGTGTGGCAGACGACAGAAAATATTTATAACAGAATATGTTTGTAATGTACTGCAAAAGAAGTTAATTTTCATGGCATTCATACTCCGGGTATGTATGCTTATGACAATAAACTTGAACTTGAGAGTCTGTAAATAAATGTTATTCCTGTTCTGTCTTACTTGTGATCTATTCCCACACAGTTGTTTGGAGAAACCTACAGGAATATCCATTCAGCACACCATAAATGGAGAGGTATCACTTTAGTTGATGATGTGGACTAAAAAACCAGTATAGTTGGTGATTTTACTTCAGTCTGTGCAGGCCATGAGGTGTCCCCACTAATGATCTCCCAAATAAGCTCAAGATTAAAAAAATGATTTAAATGCCTGTTAAGATTCTCAGGTAAGTGGTCCAACATAGCAGCTGCTTCTACTAATGGGCCCCAAGTAACAGTGTTTGTGCAACTTGAATGTAGGCAAATTGAGATACAATTCTCAAGTTACAAGATATAATGTTTCTGTTCACCTACAGCTCAGTGTATAAAACACAACTGTATATATAGAGCACTGAGCAGGGTTGGTACAGGCACCAATGATTTAATGGATTAATATCTCATCTGCAGAGATACAGGAGAGTCTCAGGTCTGGTCCTTGTTGCTAATGAAGGCAGATATAGAGAGCAATATATTTGGCTTCAATTTCCTGGTTGTGTTTTACATTGGAAAGTGGAGAGAAGGGCTGATGCTTCTAGTGAAACCTGGGGCCAGGTAGGTGGGTTCTGGTCAGCTGTGGAAGCGTTAGAAATTAGCATCATTTGATGAGCTGCTGTTTTAAAAAAAATCAAGAATCAAAATCAGATTGTATTACAGCAAACCTTGGAAAATGCCAATGAATAATTTTAATACAGACAGACCTGGAGACAGCTGTGTTCCAAAGACACTTCAAGTGTTTGAATTAAGCATCTTCAGATCACAGACACAGCATTACAAACACTGTCTGCAGATGCTAATGAGAAGCAGAGTCATTGTTTCAGGTCTGATGTTGTCTGACCTGTTGGGTGATTCCAGTTTTAGCACAAACACTTCCATGATTTACCATTTCATATTTGTAGGTTGAGCGCTGAAACATGTTCTTGGTTCTCTGGATGTACAACAAAATGTTGGCAAACACACGGATCGAATCCTGGTATCGGCGCATCATCAGATAGGCAAAGCCCACGTAGTAATAAGTTGTGACCTGACATTCTGGCACCCGCGAGTACATACTCTGCAATGAAATCAAACACCAGACTTCAAATAGCTTTATAACAAGGCCTCCAATTTTCTAAACCAGGCACCTGGTGGGAAGAATTCATTTCTTAACTCTTCTTGCAACAATCAAGTTCTGTAGGATCCCTATAGACCCACCAGTCATTCTGTGTGGCATTGTCCCTTGATTAGGGCGGCAAGAGGGCAACAAATGAACTGGGTTTAATGACTGTTCCATCTGCTTGTCTGCTGTGATCATTACAGGTTTATTATGTGGCAGAAAGGGCCCATGTTAGAATATTTTCAATAACTAAGAGAGCTTCACATAGAATCATACAGCATGGAAACATACCGTTTGGCCCAACTCATCAATGCCAACCAAGATATCCATCTAAACTAATCCCATTTGCCTGTGTCTGACCCATATCCCTCTAAACCTTTTCTATCCATGTAGCTGTCAGTTAGTAGCAGCACATCAGAAATCTATTGGAAAAAAATTAAAGTCGCATTCTATTCTTGCTCATAGTTGAGATTATTTTTTTTAAAAAGAGGCTGCAACTGGGAAAAACTGTTGATCAGGAAACTCAGTTAATCTGGCAGCCAAAGTCATATAATTCAGAAGAAATTAAAGCAGCCTCAGAGCTCCAGCAGTCATTGAAATTACCCTAACATCACAGTCAGAAAATACTGCATCTTAAAATGAAATGGAAAGCATTAACGTGCACACTTTATTTCTCTCCCCTTCACTCAATTACCATTTTAAAATCTCTTGATAAATATACAAATCTGAAAGATAATTAAAGTTTATCTGCTCTATGTTTGGCTTACAATATTCCCAGAATCTTTACTTGTGGCATTTTCAACTCTTGCAATGAAACCCCAACATTCACATAACAGAAGTTTACATGTGTAATTCCAACGAGTAGGATGTCCAATATTAAATGAAACACACCTTTTTATTGAGTTCAATGTTCTCAAGCACTTTAATAGCCTGATAGTAATCCCCAAGAAGTGAGTGGAGACGCAGAAGTCCCACCAAGCTGAAATATCCCAGCATTTTATACAGGGAGTGACGGCCGTACTCCCCAGCAACACTCTCAGGGTCTCCTGTAACCGAACAATGGGAGCTGTTAATACCAAGAGCAAATGCAAACGTTCAGGCCATTTAGTTTTAATAGCATCTAAAAATGGATGATTTGATCTTAATTAGTTTGTGGGAGAACGTTGTGTGTAAAGCAGTGGCTGGACTTCAAAAGCAGCTAATTATCAGCCAAGCACTCTGATGTGTCCTGGTATTGGGAAAGATGCTGCAGGAAACTGAAAGTCATAAAGCCTGAGATGTCACTGATGTGGAAGTGGATGAATATAGGAAAAGTTTGAAATACGAATTCAGAAGATGCACAAAGTTAATCACAAGCCTGCAAAACTCAATGTAAAATTTAGTTTGGAACAGAGCAGGCTATCCAGCAGTTTGGATGTTAACTTAAGCTTACTTTACTGCCCAGAGGGAAACAGAACATAGAACAAGAACAGGCCCTTTGGCCCACCATATCTGTGCCTACCACAATGCCAATCCAAATTAATCCCACCTGCCTGCACATGGTCTATAATCACTCCATTCCCTACCTGTTCACGTGCCTGTCTAAATGCATTTTAAACATTGCTGTTGTATCTGTCCCCCCGGCCACGTTTTCTAGACACCTACCAATCTCTGCGTTAAAAAAAACTTTCCTTGTAAATCACATTTGAACTTTCCTTCAAATATGCCCTCTAGTATTTGACATCTCCATCCTGGGAAAAAGATTCTGACTATCCACGCCTTTTATATTTCTATCAAGTCACCCCTCAGCCTCCGATGCTCCAGAGAAAAAACAACCCAAGTTTCTCCAACATCTCCTCATAGCTAATACTCTTCTAATCCAGACAATATTGTGGTGAACTTCTTCTGCAACATCTCCAAAGGCTCCACATCCTTCCTGTAATGTGGCAACCAGAATTCCAGACAATACTCCAAATGTGGCTTAAACAAAGTTTTATACAGCTGCAACATGGCCTCCCAACTTTTATACTCAACACCCCGACCGATGAAGTATGCCAATAAGCTAGGAAGATATGCAGATTTATATTACACATCAATACGCGAGGTTTAAAGGGCGGCACAACATCGTGGGCCCAAGGCCCTGTACTGTGCTGTACTTTCTATGAAAAAGCCAACAAGGATAAATGTTTCTGGGCAAAAAAACAAAAATGTTTTTAACATTTCCAAAGAATGCACAGTCCAGAGCAGGAAATGGGAGAGAAACACCGAAGGAATGGAGGGAAAGACAACCAACATCTTCACAGAGCAAAGAGCCGTCAAAACTTGCCTCCACTGGTGTAGACTTCCAGCTGACGGTTAATGTTAGATTTATCGACTAGGGAATGCAGGACGTTGAGGACACTGTGAACATTCCAGATTTTGGGATTCGACCGCAGGAATTCAATCTCCTCCTCCGTTTTCTTGGCTGTTTTGCAGCGGTACTGACTGAAAGATTGGAACTGTGCAGACAATCAGATAAAAGGTTGTAATGGAAGACATCGATAGAAAGCATGCCAACCTTTGGGCCAAATCAAAAGGATGCAGCAATACATTTCGCTGGAATTATACCGTATTTTGCAGTATTTGTACTTGCACAAATTTTTTGTTTGAGTTTATTGTATGTCTTCTGTTTTATGTACGTCCTCTGTTGTGAGGGTCTAGGGGAAACAACATTTTGTTCCTCCATGTGTTTTTATAGCATTTGGGTGAATGACAATAAAGGAACTTGAACTTGAAATAGCTGTAGGGGAACCTCAAAAGATAGACATTTCTATTTGTAATCTGACCAAATGCTTGGCTCTGCTCTATAGACAAATTTCTGCTTGGTTCTGCTCAAAAGCAGATTTAGATCCTTGAGCAGGCAGTCAGTCCAGATCAGTGCTGCAGAGGTTAGAAGCAAATATTGTTTAACTACATACAAGTACTAGGACAGAAGGGTTAACTAGCCCTGTCATTATGCTCCCACTTCATAAAATTATATTTGATAAGATTTTTTTGTAAAGAAAAGGCAAAAGCATCTGCTGTAAAATCAACACTCACATTGTGGTTCTAAAAATCACCCATTATTTCTACTTCACAGATGAGGCACAGGACTCAGAAAGAACGAACATTTTACGATAAAGAATAAGCCTCCCCTTCCATAGCCTCACCCTCGCACCCAGTCACAAGCTCTCATGATTATCAATAATGAGAGGCCAAGTATGAACATTCAACACTGCAGAACCTCAAACACAGGAGCAGCCAAAAGTGAATCAACACCCAGCCTGCTCCACAAACATGCAAGCCCTTCTGAAATAGAAAAGGAATGCTCATGGTTGATATCAAGGCAAGTTAACCTGACCAGAAGGCAGAAAGTCACCTGGTAAATGAACTCATCAATTATGTCCCATAGCCACTGATTTGGGAGTTCCAGGGGAACAGGGCCATCGGCATCTAAAGGGATGACAGAAGAATTTTTAAAATTTAAACATGAGTAAAAGATGTAGATCTCAAAATTCAACAAATCTGGTCTCAAGTTATTATCACATGGAGTAGCAACCTCAGATTTTTCACTGAGGAGATTGTGCTTGAAGGAATTACTCTTCCCCAAACACTCTTTGGTAGCTTGCCATTCCAGAGGAATGCAATCCTTTTTGCTGCAACTCCCTTTCAAACATTTACAATTCCCCAGTGTATTTGCACAATTATTTACACATAACTGATAGTCTATATAACTTACGCATTTTAGTCACTCTGACTGTTTGATTTTACTGCTTCACACACTTGGATGAAGCCCAATGATATCATCAAAACTTGTTAGCTACAGAGCCGAGAGGAAGGAGAGCAAGAGGAAGCTTGTGCAGAGTATAAACACTCACATGGACCCCAGGATTGAATGGCTTGTGTCTGGGCCATTCTATACAGTGCCTTGGGGTTGTACATCAGAAGGGAGCACTGCACTGGCTGATGATTTGGGTTTAGACCCGGTTCAATTGCAGCTTTGATATCTCAATCTTCTTTTATTTCTCCGTTGCAACCACAGAATTTATGTTTTGTATAAAATAAACCAAGAAAGAATGAACCTCCTGTTATTCAGCATCACCCCTCACACCACTGAGCTTCTCCGCTGTACAGTCCAGATTAGCAATCTCTTCTACTGTTACACGATTTGATGTGATCATGTAATTATTAAATAATGCTAATATTCACCAAATTTCTCCCTTTCTTTTGGAGGGGGGGAGGGGGAGGGGGAGGAAAGAAAGAGAAGGGGGAGAGATATGGGGCTTTTAGAAGAAAGAACAGAACAAGTATTTCACTAAAATTCTTACTGAGAATGTAGTTGAACAGATTGCAGTAATTGTAGTAAGATTCAAACCTCTGTTCCAACGTAGGTCCACCCTAGGAAATGGGAAAAATATTTAATAATACAGAAACATCAAAGCTCACCACAGTACGCAAAGAAATATAGTTTAACCCAGAACTGTCAGTGCAGCTGTCTCACAGCTCCAGGGACCCATGTTCAATCCTGACCTCGGGTGCCATCTGCGCAGAGTTTGCACATTCTCCCTGTGACCGTGTTGGTTTCCCCTGGGTGCTGCAGTTTCCTCCCACATCCCAAAAATGTGTTAGCAGGTTAACTGGCTATTATGAATTATCCCTTCATCCAAAAGGAGTTGAAGGACATGCGAGAGAGAATAAGTTGGAGGACTACAGAGAAACAAAGAGAGGTAGAATGGGACCAAATAGGATTGCTCCCGTGAGCCAGCATGAATAGCCTCTTTCAGTACGAGAACAAGATAACTTTGTCCAGAAGCTTAAAATCTATCAACATGCAACTTTACATGACAAACCTTCAATGATCTAATACTAAGTTATCGACTGTAGCACACTGTGGTGTGGACTTTCCAAATTGCGTTAAATAGGCCTGCTACTTTCGCATCAAGATCATTGATCTTTCCACGTGTCTAACAGCCTAACATTGGACAGCAAGACCAGAGAACCTACTGATGGATTGCAATCAGAAATGCAAGGCAGAAATTAAAAATAAAAATCTAAGAAGCTTGAAATGGCGCATACTGTACCTGGAATAAATGATACCTCTGAATACACGATCACAAACCCTCATTTGACTTATAGGCCAAGGTGTATGCAGCTGGTTAAAGTTTTGTACAGTAAAACTCAAAAAGGTTTGTACAAGACACAAAGTAACAGGAGCAACACACAAAATGCTGGAGGAACTCAGCAGGTCAGGAAGCATCTATGGAGAAAAATAGACAATTAGTCCACATGAAGGGTCTCGACCCAAAACGTCGACCATCCATTTCCCTCCATAGATGCTGCCTGACCCAGGAGTTCCTCCAGCGCTTCTTCTGTTGCTCCAGCTTCCAACATCTGCAGTCTTCTATCTCCGTAAAGTAAAACACTTCTGTGTGTGACATAACTTACAGGAACAAAAGTCTGCATTGCTTTATATTAATTATTGAGCACAAATAAATTATAAAGAAAATCTGTGTATTTATGTCACTAATTAAAAATTGCATGCAAAAATGTTTAAGAAACTGAAATAACTTACGCTAACTTTAGCATAAATGTGCCTGTAGTAGAGCTCCTTGTACAAAATAAGGAAGACAGCATCTGAAACAGAAAATTAAGCAGGTGAATACAGTTACAGGCCATCCCTGGGTTATGAATGTCTGACTTATGGACACTCTGTACATACCAATGAGCTACCACAATGTTATTAAATTGGAAAGCCCGACATATTCCCGAGAACGGTAGAACGAGTTGGGAGAAGACACCAGTCCTCACTAAGGGGTCAGTGGTGGAAAGGGTGAGCAGCTTTAAGTTCCTGGGCATCAACACCTTACACAATCTATCCTGGGCCCATGACATTGATGCAATCACAAGGTGAGCTAGCGGCTCTACTTCGTTAGGAATTTAAGGAGATTTGATATGTCACCAAAGACTCTTGCAAATTTCTATAGATGTAGAGCATTCTGACTGGTTGCATCACCGCCTGGTCTGGAGGCTCCAATGTGCAGGATTGAAAGAGGCTTCAGAGGGTTGTAGACTCAGCCAGCTCTATCACGGGCACAACCCTCCTCCCCCCCCCATCAAGGGCATATTCAAGAGGTGGTGCCTCAAGAAGGTGGCATCCATCATTAAGGACCCTCACCATCCAGGATGTGTTATTACCATTAGGGAGGAGGGACAGGAGCCTGAAGACCCACACTCAGCATTTAAGGAACAGCTTCTACTTCTCCGCCATCAGATTTCTGTATGGTCCATGAATCCATGAACATGTCCTTGTTATTCGTCTTGCACTATTTATTTACTTTGTAACTTATAGTGATTCTTATATTGTTGCACTGTATTGCTGCCACAAAGCAATGAATTTCACAACATATGTCAGTGATAATAAACCTGATTCTGATTTTGACAGACATCAATAGCATTTTGAATATGAAAGGAAGCTAGGGATATGCTGCTATGGAGGAAAATGATGCTGATTTTATTGAGCAGGTACATTGGCATTCTCAGCAGACTGAATGGCCGATCCCTACATCTACCTTTTAAGTTCTAGTTTTCTGAAAAGTTCATTTTTAAGCTCTGTGAAAAATATATAATTCCTTTTTTAATTAGTTTTCCATGACTATATCATTATAGAAACTAATAAAACAAAAGGTTGCTTCACAGAGATGAAGATG
Source organism: Rhina ancylostomus (assembly GCA_030265395.1). NCBI lineage: Eukaryota > Metazoa > Chordata > Chondrichthyes > Rhinopristiformes > Rhinidae > Rhina > Rhina ancylostomus. Next base: position 7,546,554 of record JARFYF010000067.1, read on the forward strand.
CTACTGTTTATTGGTATTTCTTATTTGGTTTAAATTATGCAGCAAAAAAATTATCATTTAATCAAGTATCACTGATTTGCATTGAAATGGAGTCGCCAAACTTCAATTTTGTTTTCTATCAGGCATCCCATAATGCTGACATCTGTGTTGATTCTACAAGTAATTATGTTAACAGGTTGGCTAATACTGAAAAATAATTTTAGCAAAACACAGCTGGGGTGTTGCATATGCCTATTTAGCTAATGATAGTTTAGACCTTGTCCATTATTAGGATGTTAATCAGACAGGAGGATTCCACAGTTAACATTTGTTTTAAAATGGAAAATTCATTCAGGTTCTTAACAGCAGCCTTTCTTTGTATTAGAATCATACCTTGCTACTTACGTTGAGTGCAAGCAACATTACCCCCCAGAGTGGTAAGGGTTAACCACATCATTTCCCCTGGCATTTCCTGACTCCTTAACTACAACAAGGGGGAACTGGTTACACTGCCGCTTGAACCATGGACAGCAGGTTAGCAAAAGCCTCAAATGCACAAGCTGGCAATAAAGCTCATCAGGCTTGATTAAAGATTCGCATCCGGTTAATTAACTTTGGCAGATTAACCTGAGTCAATAAACCCAATTAAGAATAATGTAATAAAGTAAACTCAATTTTATTTTCACAGGTCATGTGAATTGACTCGTTAATAAGTTTGACTTTGATAAGCCGTCAAATATGTTCGCTGGGATATTGCAAGCTACAACCAAATAAGATATTGCAATGGGGTGATAAGTTGACTTTTCTTTTGGAGGTTGGTGGCCTCTGTTTTCATTATGCTGCTATCTTTCACCTCTTACTAGCTTTGCTAATCAGCAGGGTCTTAAGAAGTTGTCAATTATGACTAAGCCTAAGAGTGCCACAGTTTGAATAAGCAATCTGTATGTTGCAGAAATGGAATCTAAGGCCTGATTTTAATTCGGGACATGAGGGGGGATTTGGATAAGGTAAGGTAGGCTGTGCAGATCATTGCACACCTCATAACTGCTATTGAGAAGCCATTCCTGCTTCAACTTGGCTTGAACTATTGGATGGAGTGGGCCCATCATTGAACCCCAACTTCTGAATACTTACTAACCCTGAAGCAAACTCTTCAGATTCCTCCTGAAAGCCAAGTGAAGCATCCACAGGCTCTTCTATAAAGGTGTTCATCAACACAAGTAGCAAAGGTAGGGTTTTCAAACAAATATCCTTTATTTAAGATCAACTAATCTTTTTCCTTTACTTAAGGTGGGTATGTGGAACAGGCTGGCAGAGGAAGTGGTAGAGATAGATACCATTACAATGTTTAAAAGATACTTAGACAGGTACCATTGATAGAAAACTTTTAGAGGGATATGGGCAGGCAAAAGGGACTAGCTTAGATAGATATTTTGGTCGATATGGATGAGTTGGGCCGAAGGGCCTGTTTCCATGCTACATTACTCTATGGCTCTGTAATGTCAATGACTGATACACAGAGCATTTGAAGAGATGTACACACATATATATATACTGCACTAGGAATAAAGTTGGGAGGGGGCAATAGAGAGATGTGAATTGATAAGTATTCTGCTTCTACTTTGGTGCTTCATGTGTTCCATTCTTGTCAGGAGCAAGGTTCAGCTTTGAGCCTTTAGTTTCATTGGAGTTTGCATCCTTTTGAAAATGTGCACTTGTTACTGTCATAATCAAAAGAGTGCAGAAAAAATAAATCTTTACTCTTTTTCCCCTGCATCAGTTAATGGAGATGGAAGTGAAAGAGGTCAGCCAAAACCTTTCACATCCAGACACCAGCTCACAGCTTTTAATGGGGTATAAACATGAACATTTCATTGGTTTCTGGGTTGGGTAAGAATGAGAAACTCGGTAATGTAAAACTTCAGCAATGAAAGCATTCACTCCTAAGCCATTGATAGCCTGTACATCCAGGTATTTTCTGGAAGAAGTTGAATAATTCTGGGATTTTTCCAGTGTCCTTTGACAGCTGGTGAGTGCCAGCCAACATCATTTTGGCTGCTCGGTACATGGAAATTGTCTGGAAGGAGGGCCCAATATCTGAACATGCAGCAGTGAGAAGTGATGAAATTTTGGAATACATCTGCCATGGTTCTCTGTAGTCATCCTCCAAGCAAATTGAAGTGGACTTTGAGTACCTCTGTATATTGATCCCAAAGTAGAGATGAAACCACAATGAAAAGCATAAATTAACTTGCAGGTATGCAAGAAATTAGGAAGGGAGTTCGACTATGAATTGTTTACGATTGTTCAAAGCTTCAATGAGATCATACCAGAAGTATCATTTGCAATTTTGGTCTCTGCAGGGTTGGAGAACATGCAGTTTGCTTTGATTCCTGTGAAGAAGGAGTTGTCTTCTGAGGAGAAATTCAGTACTTTGCTCAAACACTGAAGTCATTGAAATTTGATGAATAGGATTGAAAGGATAGTTGTTGAGAGGCTGAGTGTGGTTTCAGGATAAGGGGTCAAGAACTTAGTCAGCTGAAATGCAGAATATCTTCATGCTGAGGACTGTAATTCTCTCCCCTGGAGAACTGTGGATACTTTTGTTCAACAATGGTTATATCCTGGTCTGAGACTGACAGATATCTGAGTGTACAAGGGTTATAGAACCAGATGAAAAAGGTAGATCTGTGATGGGATTCAGATATGATTTTACTGACAGTAGAGAAAGTCTGAGTGGATGGATGGCCTATTCCTGCTTCTATATCTTTTGTTTCTGTTACCAGATGCAAGTTAGTACCTTAACACGAAATCAATAACGTAACACAGGAGATGCCAAAGTATATTGGATTGGAACTCTCAATACTACACAGACCAGGCGAATAATTCTCAATAAAAATAGTTGCGATCTTTCAACCTCCTTTTGACACCTGTCCTCTGAAGATCCATGGCGTTATATAACTTTTTAGCTTAAAGAGTCCACCTTGAATCTGCTGGCTGCACTTAGCAGTGCATGATCCAATATTTCCTAATCCTTATTAACACACTAACTCTCACAGAATATGCAGCCATGCTCTTGTGTGCACTAGAGTCAGAGACATAGAGCATGGGAACAGGGTCTTCGGCCCAACTGGTCCATGCTGACCAAGGTGCCTCATCCAAGCTAGTCGTATTTGCCTGTGTATGGCCCATCTCTCTCTAAACCTTTCCTATCCATGTACCTGTCTATATGTCTTTTAAAAGCTGTTATTGTACTTGCCTCAACCACTGACAGCTTGTTCCACACATGTACTGGCCTTTGTGGAAAAAAAACTTGCCCCTGAATTTCCTACTAAATCATTCCCCTCTTATTTTAAACATATGCCCTTTAGGTTCTTGATTCTCCAACCCTGGGAAGAAGACTGAGTGCATTCACCCTATCTATGGCCTTTATACACCTTTATAAGATCACTCCTCAGTCTCCTACACTCCAAGGAAAAAAGTCTTAGCATGTCCATCTCTTCCTATAGCTCAATCCCTTGAGTCCTGGCAACATCCTTGTAAACCTTTATGGCACTCTTTTCAGTTTAGTAACATCTTTCCTGTAGCAAGGTGGCCAAAATTGAACACAAGTACAGCCTCACCAGTGCCTTGTGCACTAGTTAGTGATGGTTGGTGCTCAGCTATGTGGTGCCAAGTGGCTGGTGCTCCATTGGGTTCACAGTGCTTTATGAAGCGAGCAGATGGTGCATTATGAGTTCTTAATTAGATTTGTGCATTCTGTATGTACCTTTTGACTAAGTACACCATTCTTTCTATTGTGGTCTTACACATAATTAGTATATATGGACACGTTCCTGTCATTTATTATGAAAGTCACAGAATATCTCATTGCCCAATTTTTCACTATCATGTCCTCCACGTTGCAGAGTACTAACACCTCCCATGCTTTCCTTCCACAACAAAAAACAGATATGTTACTGTTCTGTTCTATCCGATGGTCTGTCATTGGTTTTTAAATCCCCTTCCTTGTTTTCAAACCTTCTCTGGTCTCATGCTTTCTATCATTGTAATTTATTTCAGTTCTAACTCTCCTGAGATCTGTATTCCTCCAGATCTGTCCTCTTGCACAATCCCTCTCCATTACTAGTCATAGAGTCAAAGTCATAGTGTAATACAGCACTGAAACAGGCCCTTCGGCCCAACTCATCCATGCCCATCTAAGGTGCCCATCTAAGCTAGTCCCATTTGCTTAGTGGCCCTGCCTTCAGCTATGTACTGTCTATATATTTGTTGGCTCAAGGAAATCCTTGTTCCCTTCTGTCTGCACCTGCGCAAAGACTTGCTAAAGCTTATCTCTTAGACCAAACTTTTTTGCCATCTGTCCCAACATCTCCTTTAGGCATTTTACTTCATGGAAAGTACTACATAAATAAAAGCTATTGTTGACAGCAATTTCTTCACGTCTGGAAGTCCATCACTTGATGTATGCTATGCTCTTCTATTAGATGGAAATTTTTCTTTCAAACATAAGACAGTGCCTCATTTCAGAGATACCTGTTTGTAATTTGATTCACTTAATCATTCTATTTTTACTTTCAGTCGATACTTGTTACATTCTTGAACTTTTTTTGCGTCAGTACAGTAATGCTTTGCATTTTCTAATAACTACAACATTTTCTCACACTCATTTATTGCTGGTCCTTTCACCTTCAGACGTGATCGATGTCATGCCATGATTTATGCCACTGAAACTTCTTTTGCATTTCCTGCCAGCTCCTGTAAGTCATGGAGAAAGTGTCGATACTCTCTATAATTTATCCTTGCACATTCTGGTGTCTTTGCATGCTGTCAGATCAGTTTAAAGTGCCGAAAAT
>JARFYF010000067.1:7573443-7584006 GCA_030265395.1 Rhina ancylostomus
AGACCGATCATGCCATACATAAGTACACTGGAGTAGTAAAAAAAATGCAGAGTATAGTGTAGCAGTTACAGAGTGTAATGCAAGCAGATACATGAGGTGCAAGGGCCATGATGAGGTAAATTGGTCAATTAGAATTCAGTGGTACATCTTTTAACTTTATCGAAGTCCATTCAACAGTCTGATAACAGCTTTTTGGAACTTTGAAGGAAAATTTGCTTTGTAACTTGCTCTTGCCTTCCCGCTCCTCCACAGGTTGATGAAGTTGCCGATCTGCTTTCAAGTTTCACAACACTCAGCCTACAAATACACAATTTAGATAAAAGGTAACTGACTCCATCCACCACTGCCATTGCTACAGTTCGGCAGGAACCAGTGCAAGAACAAAGACTCGTGAGACCTGTGGAAATGACTGATATGACTTCTCATCTTCTTCAGCTGCTTGTGATCTTGGTTTTAGAAATTTTGCAGAATTCTCATTTTTAATGTAATGAAAATGTTGATCAAATTTTGGAGCGAAGCTTTGAATTTTACAGTCCATGTATTGACTGTGAAGGATTTTGTATAATGATGTGGACAGGTCTTAACCTGGCAGCCTTTGTTTTCCAATATGACACCTGCAACACAATGAAGTAATTTATAATGAAGTACAAAACTGGTCCCAAGCATTTTTATTTAATTCTATATGTTGATGGTTTAACTAAGAGCCAACAATCCCTTGAATTTCACCTTCAGGATGGGTTTGTGTTCCTTGTTTGTGTCATGAGAGGTCATTCATTTTATCAATGATAAGTGTTAAATTGTGATCGTAAATAGGTTTTCAATGCAGAGTTTTAGTGTTTGAAATAAAATTTAAGAAACTTTGAAACTGTAGTTTGTTAAATCTTCAGGATTAATTTTGCAATTTTTCTTTAAAGATAACTACAGCAGTGAATGGCACAAGATAAGGTGAACAGAGTGAGAGTTGAGTGGAGGTGTGGAGAAACTTGGGTTGTACAGGAAGTCCCCAATTTATGAATGGACCTTCGTGGTTTCCCTATGCCAAGTGTGCATGTGTGGACACTTCCCAGTTTTGTACAAAATCAGGTTACAAACAGTCTCAAAAACAACTTGTTCATAGTCTGGGGACTTCCTGTACTTGCAGCAGTCGGTCCATTTTAAAAGATTCTTCACAAACTGCAGTAATCGAAACTTGTAGAAACAGCAGTAAAGTCTTCTGGTAATAGGATGATTTTTGTTTCCCTTCTCTCTGCACCCTCCCCCTCCCTCCGTCGCGACTGAATGCAGTGATGGTGGAGCAGTCATGTAATGTAAATAACATCCATAAAATCAAATCCATTTGATTTACGAAATCGTGGGCAATTACAGGTCACTGGTGCTGGCTGGGAAGAATGGGGTCTCAATATATAGCTTTGTTCATCCATGTTTCTCTCCAGTCAAGTCTATGGTCCTTCCCCATAGAATGATGATGAACACTCTGTATTCCTCTTCACCATCCTGCAGCTCTCATGTGGATTGACTGAACTGCTCTCCTCTATCACCTCTCCTATAGTCCATTCAGAAGGGCTTCCTTCATTTTATTCTACTCTTGCAGCCATAGCATCTTCAGCAGTAGTCTGCTGTGGCTCAGTCGATGTAAAATAGACTAACGCTAACTCCTCCTTTAACTTTCAGCAGATTGTGGGTTTAAATCTTGTTCCAGAGTGGTATTCCAGTGAATTTGTGGATTTCTGCACTGTTGGGTCTTGTTAAACACCAGCAGTGTCGAGTATATAAAAGATCCTGATTGTATCTTGAAGAGCAGTTCTCCCATGTTCTCACCAATCAGTGCTTGTATCACAAGCAACATAACTAAGAATGGATTGTTATAATCGAGTACTCTTTGTAGCAGATGGATCAGTTGTCATGTTTCCTGTGTTACAACTGTGCCTGCAGCTCAGAAATAATTGGCTTAATGTGCACTGGGCTGATCTGAGGCTTTGAAAGCTGCCATGCAAGTGTTTTTAAGGGATCTTTTCCTCATCCATATGCTCCTTGCAAAGACCATTTGCTAGAGGAATCTAATCTCCATTAATATCCATCCATGTTAAATGATGTATCTGAATGGGTTTTGTCTCAATGCACCTCACCTCCCATCCACCTAGTACCTTATCTCCTATATTTAAACCCCTTTGTCATGTTTCTTCAGTTCTCTGAAACCTCTTCTATATTCCTGTTTTATATATGTGAATTTCCAGTGTTGGTAGCTGCACCTTCTGTTTATTAGGCCCTATATGTTAGAATTTTCTCCCATAATCCAAATTCCTGCCTTTCAGTTATGGAATTTACACTGGACTTGCTTCCAAGGTTGCTCTTTCTTAACTGTGAATTGATAGAAAAAGTTCAGGCCTTGAAATTGCCCAATGGGGCAGTTAATGAATACAAGAACTCCATTTCTATAAAGGAAACAAACATGCTAATCTCAGAAGACATTCCACACACGATAGTTGATGTACACTCTTCATTGCAGTGCTGTTTGCCAGTGCCAAGTTGGTTTTTAATTAACTTCAATTAATTTCCACAACTAGTTTGATACCAGTGTGATACCAGTTACCAGTATCCTGGTAAATTTGGTGATGATATAGGTTGGGTTTTGTCAACTGAAGATTGTCTTTAGTTAGGAGCACTTGTCCCAGAGGGATTCTAGGGGCAGACACAGCTTGCCCTATCCCTATTCCTAAGGTTCCAAATAATTGGCCAGAGCAAAGTGTGAGTGCCCAAAAGGTCAAGTTCTCTGTGCCTGAGATGCTGAGTGTTTTCTGTTACTTGATTTCTATCAGCTGCAGTATTTTGCTTTTTGCATTAGTCTAGAGTGTAGGGTCTTTCATGCAAGTTACAGGTCCCTGCTGACCCATTCTGTGGCCAAGTATAATATATTCCCAACCATGGAATGAATGGTCAGCGAGAGGTTCCCTCCTTACCCAGCTACAATCTTTCAGGATTTCCATATTTCACCCTCCAAGATCAAAATGTACGACTCCAGAAGGTGATTTAGTCCCTCATCTCAACCACTGCCGATGAGATTGTGGCTGAGCTGCAGTTGACATTCATATACTTGCCTTTTCTCAACATCCTTAAACTGTTGCTAACCAGAGATTTTGATCTTATCAATCACAGATTAAAAATTAAACATTGACCTGGTATCAATTGTTGTTCGTGGAAGAGAGTGCCAGACCATAGAAACGTTTAACTTCACTCCCAAAAGGCCTGGGTCCAATTTTTGGTTAATGTTTATCCCTGAAACAACAGCATAAAACAAATTATCTTGCACATTATGGCTGTTCGGGTTAACTTGTGTGCAATTAAGATGCTCTTCACAATATCAAAGCTTATCATCTGTACATTTAGTCCGATTTGGAGTGAGCTTCAGGGATCACATTGGGAGAACACTGGAAGATTATGTAGGAAGAACATTATGAAATTATATAGTTAGTGATCTTGAAGAACACAACTGCTCTGCTCCGTAATGTTAATGCCACAATTAGTTATGGTCAGTGGGGAGTATCTAGTAATTAGAGTGCAAAACTGCACAATGGCACTTAGAATAAGCTGAGTAATTAATTTATTCTCACTCTCCTTTTTTACCTGTTTCTCCAGGTTAGGTAAAACTCAGTTTATTTGCATGCACTTAAAAGTTAGTAGCAAGTCATTCCACAGTGAAATAACAGGCCTTCAGGGCAGGATCTCATAACGTGGAAATCATCTAACCAAACTGACAGTGTCCAAGCTCAACCTTCGTTGTGGAAAATGGTGTCCATCATGAAGCCTATGTTGTACATATTTAAAATTATTCTCCCATGAATTTGTATTGATATTGTTAATAGTAACTGATTTTATGGAATGATTTTTGATTTACCAAGCCACGAGAGTGTTACAAGCAGCCCTTCAGGAACACAGAATAAGAGATCAATGCATTGTATAAAGGTTGAGTTTGGGCAGAGAGGCTTGGACTGCCAAGATTAGGGATGTGATTTGGTTGTCATAGTTCTACCCAAACCAATGCACAGCAAACTGCAACCTCTTTAAATAAATAAAAGCCCATTTCCTGTAAAGGTCAGACTGTAATCATGAATCTGTTCGAAATGGTCATTGAGCCCTCAGCCTGCTGTGACATTCAAACAGATCATGGCCAATCCCACATCTCATCCACATTCCAGCAAAATTCCCATATCACTCCATTCCTCTGGTGTCCAAAACACTTTCAATCAAAACTATTTAATGACCGAGCACCAAGAAGTGGTCTGATCATTTGAAACTATGTAAAATCTGGTTCACATTGAGTTGTGTTCCAATTTGAGGGACATTCACACACTCAAGAATGAGGAAGTGCAATTGGTACTTAACCCTTGGAGTATTTTATTACTATTTGCATTTTAAATATACTTCACATAACATTTGCAAAAAGATTCAGCAATTTCCATTGCTGATTATAAAGTCGAATAAGAAAAGTACAGACCACTTATTTTACAATACTCTGAATTAACAAAACATTTTCAACCCTTTTGTATACTCCATCCTTGCCACATCAGCACTTGGGAGCCAAACATTTTCTGAGTTGGGAAATGAGAGGTGCACTTGGTGACATGTCCATACCACAGCAATGAAAAGTGTAACATTAAGTAAGGAGCCATGGTTCAGCCACACTGGTAATGAGAGAACCTATGAGTGAAGGTGGGATGTCTTTCAAATTCCTTCTTCGGTTAATGTGGTGAGCTGGCCACTGGAGCTTAGTCAGTGACATCAGGAGAGGCAGTCTGCAGATTCAGAGAGATCAAAAATTTTTTCACTATTGATTCTGGCAGGGTGGCAAGTCTAGAGTACAGCCATCTTCCATTGTTCGACTTGTCAAGACAGCAGCCTTGTTCCTCTGGCTTTGAAGTAGGTTGTGTCCTTAAACTTTTTGCTGCAGTTGTTGGGTTTGGCACTCACAATTATGTAATAGGGAGGCAGATCAATTTAATATTGAATTATTAACAAGTATTTTAGTCCAGTAATGTTCAGAAGGAATTATTACACGTGTCAGGGTAATGCCATTCAACACTCTCCCTTGCCAAAACTTTAGTACCTAAGATTACAAATCTTACAGCTATCTCTTGGTCAGAGAAATCTGGTGTATTAAATCAATGGCGGTTCAATTGTCCCTTGGTTTATTCATGGGGGGGTGGCGAGGGGGTGGGGTGCAAGGCATAGTACAGTACTGTAACTCTAACCTACAAGGTACATCCTCCTTAACAGCATAAGAATCAAATTCAGCCATCACCAGGAGAGCGGTGAAAGTGCTGGTACCATCCCCCACCATAGTTCCACTGTTAGGGACAGATTACATGTTAATTTCTGGGATTCCAAAGTCAAAAGAACCTTGGTATATTTGTGCATATGCTGACTGGGATTGGATTATTCTGGGACAAATCCTTTGAGATTTTAATGTACAATTAACTCAAAGCACACTAATACCCATTCGGTGTTTAGCATGCAAGGTGCAATGGAGTATTAGACTTTAAACTTGCTTGGGAAGTTGCAGTTTTGGCAGTTTAATTGGGGAAATGCTACATTTTGTATCCATAATAACCAATCAGGCAACAAAAATCCACTCAGAGACAAAACACAACTACACAGAAAACTTTAACTCAGGAAGATTTCAAATTTTGCTCCATTCCTTTCCAAATGGATGGAAGATTCAACGGCTTCACCCCCACTGTGGTACATTTGAAGCAGTCGTTCTCTACATGGGGTCAGTGAATGACTGGGAAAAATCACCCCCAATGCAACACACCCAGACACATGCACACTCCTGCATGGATGTGTGTATGGATGTGTGTGTGTGTGTGTGTGTGTGAGTGTGGGGACAAGCATACACACACACACACAAAACCGGGGAGGGGGTCATGGGTGGGATGTTGTCTCCATTTCCCTCCTCCACCTCCTGATACCTCTCTGCGAATACAAAGGCTAATCTCAGTGCCTCTGGGGCTGCTTTACTGAGATCCCATTAACATTGTGGAGACGTACAATGACAAGACTCCAAGGTTTGTCAATAATCAATGTTGACAAGTGAACCACAGCAGGAGGCAGATTTTCATACAATCAGCATATGCAACTTGGGTTCATGACATTTAACTAAAAGGTATCAGTGTAATGAATACAGAACCAGTCTGTTCTGTATTCATTAGAAACTGAGGGCAGGAATTAGAGATACATCTGGCCTCAGAAGACTAAATTGGAAGTTTCATTTTAGTTATACGCAAGAGAGAAGATGAAATTGCTAGGATCTTTATTTTCATACTATAAACTTCAGATTTTTGTGAACAAAATTTCACTGAAAAATTGTATGTAGGGCAACACAGCATGATGCCACATTTCTGAAATACAATTATCACGATCTTGCAATTGACGGTATACTACTTGTAAACAAAAGAACAGTAACAAAACAAAAGGCAATACAATTACATTCAACCTGTTCCAGCATTTCAGTGTTTGATCCCTCCCTGGGAAAGAGATTTCTCTCAGTATTTATTACAAATATACTTTTCATAATTTTACTTTTGTACCCTTTGGCTAGAAGGCTGCATAACTGAGTAAACAATGCAATAAGTTATAATTTGCTCCAATGAAAATGACACAGTGAGGCACACTTTACTGGTATTGAAATTATTTAATCCCTTCCCAAGACCCGCAAAGGAATATCCGTCAAGTGGCATCTACTGCCCAAGCTCCACTAGTTATTCTCTCTCCAACTCAGACCACCTGCAACAGGGATCCATTCCCCTGGCACCAAGCAGTGCTCTTTCCCAGCAAATGCTTTACATGGCAGTGGATTGTCAGCCCCTGCCATTCCCCTAACTGCTGGAAGACTTTTCTCCACCTACCACAACCCCTTGCCCACCAATCATTCCTGCTCATCACGTGGCAGACCATCTCTTGCTCTGGACACCTCCAAACGTGGTGAGTATTTTTCTCTATCGTTATTCAATGTGGCCCGGTGTCACTCATCAGACACTGAAGCACCCTGGAGCGTATTTAAGATGGCCTCGATTTTTTGCTGTTCCCTTGGCATTTACAGGCCTCAAGTCATTGTGCATGATATCACTTATTTCTGCACAAGGTCAGTGTCACAACAGCTGACTGACGGTTTGCCATGTTGAGGATTTTTAGTTGAACCATGGTGTTTCAAAACCTCTCGGTGCATGCTTGGTTCTGCTAACATCCAGAGGCACCATAAAAAAAGACACTGATTAAAGTACATCATTTCCAAATACATAAACAGTGGCAATTATCAGGTGAGACTGCCAGCTGGGCACTGCCTCCTACAGGGTTGGGCGCGTGATGCAGCTCGAATTATCAACCGTAATCCATCTTCAATTCAAAGGATCTTGCTGCAATGAAATGAATGCATAATACTTCACTTTATTAATGATTTACAACAATTACTCACTTTTCAGTGCAGGAGCACAGCAACTTTATCGGGTCTTTTATTGAGAATTGCAGTTGATTCCGTGCATGTCCCGGGAATCAAGCAGCATGCCTGCATCATACCAATGACATCAAACAACACAGATCATACTTTCACTAATGGAGTTGGCCTGACAAGTCTTTAGCAATTCTGTCTTCCATGTCACAGCACTTTTGATAGTAGGGGTTATGTGAACCATATGGGGCACCTGGTACAGGCAGGGAAACAAAAACAGGTATGGACTCAACCAAGGCAGGGAACTCCCCAAAACTGCTGTGGTAAGTAACCAATAGTGGGAAGAAAGCAATCCGCGAAGAATTTGAAAATCACTCAGACACAAGCACCAGCTACTTGCTCATGCCAACTGATTTGCCTCCGGCCCTCCAAAGAGCGTGGAAACTCTCCCACAGGATGGCAGGACTTCTAAAGTTTGTGCTTGCTGAATTAGTCAAGTTAGAAAGGAAAGATCTGATGTTTGCAAGGAAGAATATATACAACATTGTGGCCCTAATGGGAGAGCAGGTTTGAGATTTACATATACATACATATATGTATATATATATATATCTTAAAAAATTCATTAGACCAGAAAAGTGGTACTGATGAAAAAAGGTTCTCTCAAAGACTCACTATCCAGTGAACACATAAGTACTTCTTTCACACTGATTAAAAATATATTTGAGAATCTCATCTGTATCTTCTGAACTAACAGATTGCTGTGATAACACTTCTAACACAGGCATTTGGCAAAAACCATAGAATCTGCTTTTATTCACCACCTTACCACTCCAAACCCCTTCCCATCAAAACACAGTAAAGCAACTCAGTTTAAAATCTTACACTGTTTCAATGATCGTACTGGAAAAAATTAAGAATGGGGGTGGGTCTGACTTCTTTGATGAGGCACAAACAATCAGTCACTATGCCTCTGAGAATCAAGTATGCAGTCTATTGCAAGTTGCATTTATTTCAGGAGTATTTCAGACAATGCAATAAATCCAATTATCCTGCGATCACTGCTGATCAGTTTTCACTGCTTTCCAAAGTGATAGCTGAAGCCACAGTGAAAACAATTATAAAAATAAAAAAAAACAAAAAGTTATACATGTATGAATCATCACTTTAACAGTCCGCATCATTAGTCACATTTAGGAATGTTTCTCTTTAAATGTCGACCTATCGAGAACCATAGAATGAGCAGAATGTCCCACTCTAGGTGCTGCCTCATTAATCAGCCCATGAGTCAAACATCTCCAGTCAAATGGAGTCTGCAGTGAAAAGAAATGCAACTCTGAGGGAGTAAGCAGCACATCTTGGTGCAATATCCTGTATTTATTGTGCTGCCTAGTTTATACCATGACCCTCTTGTATATATACAGTGTAGTGTACACAGGTACTAATCGAGTCAGAGACATCTATAGAAAAACTACAACACGTCATGCATGATGTAAGAAAAGAAATGAAAAAATATCGGATTCTTTTTGTTGATTTTTGATGTGTTAATTACCCTGTGTCGACATCACATCAGTCGACTGTGGGTCACAGAAAGGTCCATATCGGCCGTAAATGTCCTTTGCTCGGACTGCAAAGTAGTACTTGCTTCCAGACACGAACTGAGTGAGAGTGCAGGCCATGGGAAGGGGCAGTGCCTTCACTTCTCCAATTTTCTTCCACTGAGATGGCGTCGTGGTAGCAGGGTCTTCATGGTAAGCATAAAGGTGATAACTGTCCACAAGGGCACAAGAGCGGTCCACTTCTAAAACACTCCAAGACAAGACAATTCCGTTTTGGCTCTGGACGCGGGCCAGCTTCAGGTGGGGCTTCTGGGGCGGAGAGGTGTTGGCGGCCTCTGGAGGTAGCCGCTGCGGTGCTTGGGCTTCAGGGAGCGGAGCTGGGTGGATGGGTCGTGGTAGCTCCTGCTTCAAGACAAAGGAGACGTATCATTTCCAAACGCTGAGAAACCCCACTCATTCCTTCTACATCTTATGTTACTGTTTCTTTAAAGAGTATCATTTGATGCAATACTTTAAAAACCATGAAAATCTGGAACACCTGGAATAGGTGTGAGGGGGAAAGGAACAGAAAGAAAAAGGAATATTTGGGTCAAGGTCATGGGGCATAAATGGAAAACACAAGAAATGTAGGTACTGGAATCTGAAACAACAGATGTGCAAGAACTCAGCTAGTCAAGCAGCAGCTATGGAAAGAGAAACCAATTACTGTTTACTCAGCACTACCCTCGGGAATTCTATTTTCTCAGATGTTGCTTGACTGGCTGAGTTCTTCCAGCGTTTTTTCTTCACATGGAGCATAAATCCTGACAGAGGCTGCTGGGGCTAATAATCTAATCTGTTGTAAATTCTGTGCAAAAATCACATAAGATTAATGAAAGCCAGCTGAATAGAAAAATGTTTTCTTAACAGCAAGAACTAGGTGATGCTTCAGTGGTATGAAGTCTTGGTCCAAACTCATCTGGAGCAGTGTTTTAGCCAGTGGCTGCATATCAGGAAGATTATACAAGTTTTGTAATAATTGTAGTGCAGATTTACCAGAATTGTACCAAGTCTTAAACAATTTGATTAGATTATCTTGAATAACCCTTACATGTATGCCTGAGTTCAGAAGTTTGAGGGAGGCTCCGATAGAATTAATTTGCTTGTTTTACATTGAGGGTACCAAGTGAGGCAATTTATTCCAAATACCAAAAACTGTGCAACTGTGGGAAGAATCCTGATAAATTTAACAAAGAAGTTCCTCCAATGAGAGGTTTCACTGGAACTGTCATCTTCCCTAGTCGATTTATTACTCATGGCAGGGTGGTGGTGAACCACCAGTGAAGTTACTCCCACACCACTATTCTATGTACAGATTGTGTCTTGGCAATAATGAAGAAATTCTGATACTTCCAAGTCTGATATTTCCATGTCTTGGGAAAGGAACTTAGTGGTAATGGTGTACCTGTAGGCTTAATGACTCTTGTTTCTTGGTGGCTGAGGCTGCAAGTTTGAGAGGTGGTTCTGATAAAGCATCTCAAAGCTGCTACACACTGCAGCCGTGGATCACAGGGAGTGGGGGGG
>JARFYF010000067.1:7646846-7661518 GCA_030265395.1 Rhina ancylostomus
TATCACCAGGTACCTTACTGGACAGGGTATCACTAAATATTACCTAGCCTGTACTATACCTGTCCTGGAAATATTTAATGAATTCACTGGGTGCAAAGAAGTGTTCCATTCAACAGTACTGTCATGTCACACCCTAATGAGCACCAAAAAGAAAAAGAAAATAGTAATGTCCACAGTTCCTATAAAAAACATGGTGCTTTTAACAGAAAGCCTTGACTGTCATTTGTTTTTTTTAATTTGTGTATCTAGCAGCACAAGTTCTGAAAAAAATCAATGGGCACATTGTCATATCCATAATTCCCCAAAACCGTATCTCGTCCAAACTGTTATCTGCTTCAAATTATGGCAAATGTCTCAGTATATCAAATATGTGCCATATTGGTCTCAAAATCACTGCATTTTAATTTCAGCAAGTAACAGACATGGAGGAATAGAATTATTGTCAATGACTACAGTAGCAATACATAAACAAATGGGAATTTCAATTAAAAGATTATTACTTATACACGTTTCAAATAGGCTACAGCTGTAGAATTCAGCAGCCTAGACAGTTATCCAACCATGTGAAGTTACTATCAAGGATACTTGAGTGAGAGAGAAATATGCAAAAAAAAAATACAATTCCTCCAATTTAAAATGCACTTACTTGGTTCTTGCTTTTGTCTGGTGTCAGCTGCTTGCTCTTTGTGATCTGCATCTAAAAAGCAAAATGCCAAAGCAGCTAATGAGTCACTTTATAATTCATCGGTGTGTCATCTACCTCGATACATGTACCCTACCTCTATAAAAATGACTGTTTAAGTAGTCCATCAGCTCCTATCCAGCTTAACCCTTTGCAACTAACTCTCAGCTAGTAGCAATACAATTAGGGCCAAACAGCAAAATTAAGGTTAACAGTACCAAAGCCAAGTGAACAATCATAAAAAAATAGCGGGAATGAAAGAAAATATAGGACTGTTTGATCCTCCTCTAAGTGTCACAAGCATTTAATTGAAAACTTGCTTTCCTCACCTTAATAGCTCAAATCCCACCAGTTTCTTGCACAATATTTAGATTCTGCACCTTCACTAATAGGGTTTCAGGACCAAATAGTGTTTAAAGTAAAATGAAAGGTCAGATCTGCAGAATCTGCATTCTTTTCATTTCAGATTTCCAGTAACTGCTGTAATTCTGTACTTTAGTTCTAGCATTGTTCAGTTTACTTTTTCCCCCCATCACACTCTATTCACATCTCCAGACAGATCAGTTGCGATTAACAAACCTTCTCCATTCTCTCTTAGTTGACAGCACCATGTCATTTAGTACTTCCTTGGTCCCCAGCAGATCACAGACATTTCTTTTGTTCTCTTGATCTCCCCCCTTTCCTTGCAATTTAAAAATGTATGGTTTTTAACCTTTTCTAGTTCTGAAGAATCAAAATCTCAAATGTTTCTCTCATTCTGCACAAGCTGCCTGACTTGCCATGTTTTGAGAATTTTATGCCTTTATTCCATTACCAAGTTCTCCTTCCAAATCATCCATCATTCTCACATGGACATTCCTGACAATATTATGGGAGCCCCTTTGTCATATGGACTGTAGCAAGTCAACATATAGCACACATTTTTCTCAAGGGTAAATCGGATGAATAATATATACTTATTTTGGCAGCAACTCATGAATAAATAAAAACACATTTTATTGCTGGTATGCACATTTTACAGTTGCATGGTCAACTGTTAAGGTTCAGACTATAACTCAGGTCCAGATGATTGGTCTCATATTTCTTAACACTTGTTGGGAGGTCACACTGCAAATTCCTGCTCTGAATTTGCAAACCAACCACAAAGGGTCTTAAGCAATCCATTTAGTTGACCCTAATGTCATGAACCAACATCAAAAAAAAAATCAGCATCCAACTTTAACTTACAGCTTTTCTGTCATTGCCCACCTCAGCTACTTGAAAGAAAAACTGAAGATCTAACATCAGTTGTCTGGGTCACAATCTGGGGAAAAAGAACAACCCTTATCACCTCTTTGCTTATTTCCCTCCCTAAAAACCAGGTCTTTGGCATAGATTTTGATCTACTCTCCAAAATCCTCTGGTTAAACATCCATTTTTTCACCTGATTACATCTTTTTGAAGCACCTTCAGCTTCCTCTCTCCTCCCCCATATTAATAGTGTTTATACAAATGCTTTCACAATACCTTCACTGTTATCTGATTCGTCAGACTTTCTCCTTATTTGCTACTAATGTAAGTTAAAGTCTATTATCAATACATTCAAAAATTAATTAGTTTAAAAAAAACTTGTTGAACCCTTCAAAAGAAAGATATTTTCCCTCTTTTTCTTGCATTTCATCATTGAGTTTGAGAACAAAATTCTGTGTACTCTGTCCTAACAATCTATACCTACAATGTGAAATTTCCGCTTCTATATTCTTAGACACAAACTACTCTAAGTCACACCCATTAGGAAAAGGGTCAAAAAAATCAGATAAAATCTTTTTACATATATTGGCATTTACAAATGGTAACGCTAACGGATGAAAGGGTACCTAGTCCCTTAAAATTTCAGACTGCATCCAAGATTCCTTTAGCAAGATTGCACAAGATAAAAGACATACCTGAACTGTCATTTTTTGGTACCAGCTCTTCACTTTCTGCTTGCTTCTCAATTACTGGCTCATCCTCATCAGATAAGACGAGAAATGCCTCTTCAGGCAAGTTACCATTACATTCCTCTTTTGTGGGAGAACTATTGAGAGAAGTGTCCATTTGTTCTTCTTGCAATGGATTGTCCTTTGGCACTGGGGATTCCACTCCAGGAACAATTTCTTGCTTGCTGGCTAATTCACTATCTTTCTCTGGAGCCAATTTTTCCAAAATAGGAATTATTTCTTCAATCTCCAGTTGGCCACTCCCAAGTGATCTATTCTCACTTAATGCATCTTTTGTTGCACTTTCACTTTCAGTCTCTGCACAATCCACCTTAGAGCTTTCATAATCATTTTTCTCCACAGATTCTATGCTACTTGTTATTACCTCTTCACTAATATCCACTGAACTTTCATGGTCTTCCTTTTCTCTCACAGAGGAAGAAGAAGACGACTGTAACTTAAGGCTACTTTCATCTGGTATATCATGACCCCTGTTTTCATCTACAGAAGGTGGTTTCCCATCATCTGAAAGGCTCTGGGGATCAGTACATGATTTATCTCCAATTAAAGAATCCTCCTTCAACACAAACTCTGATTCCACAGCATCATCTCCTTTGCTCTCACCATCCATAAGAACTTGGTTTCCTGCATTCTCAGTAGATATCTGTTCATCTTCAGCAACTGGGGGCATTGAGTCCATTTTTTCATCTTGTGGTCTTAAGTCCTTATCATCATCAAGACATTTTTCAGCAAGACTAAGTTCAGGTGTTTGTGTGACACCAAGTTCATCGATGGAATTTCCCTGTAGTTCTTCTGGACCCAGCCTCACATCATTAATGCTGTCAATGTCTGTATCATCCATGCAGCTGGTACTTAATGACGTTTTGCTGTCAGAATCACCATTCTCGTGTCTACCATTACAGAGTTTAGTTTTGGTTTCTTCATTTGCTTTTAAAAGCTCCTCTCTGCTTTTATAGATAGCTTCTAGCTGTTGTCGGTCACTTGCGCGCATAGTTTTTCTGGCCTTGAAAACTTTTCTTGGAAGCTCTTCACTGGTATCCATCTCAGAATGCCTGCAAAGGAAGGAAGAAACTTTGAGCTATGACCCATTGACTCAACAGGTCAGGCCCTCAAGTCATTGACTGCTGAATATTTGGTAACTCTTGAGTACAAGATCAAAAATTTCCAGGTGATTTGGATTTATAATGATGACTTTCCAAAGTAGCTTTTCAGCATACGGTAAATGTAGTGAATTTAGTTCAATTACTTTTAAAAAGATAAATCAATCTCTGGATAATTAACCATACTTTAATAAATTTAAGATATTCCTAATTCAAAGCTAACTACTTAAAATGCTAATCCAAAAGTTAAAAGTCATTGACATGAAATATTAGCTCTTTCTCTCCACAGATGCTGCTTGACTTGAATATTTCTAACATTTTTAAAAAATTATTTACATTAGCCCAATTGACAAATAAGGCCAACATTATGTATTCAACATAAGCAAGTGTTGTAGATATTTGTTTCAAATCAATGGAAATTGCTTGTAAATCAGAGCATTTTCAAGAAAATTTAGCAACACTCTTGAAGGACAAGAGTCCCTATATGTTTAGATTCACTTTGTTTCCAAGATACTGAAACACCTAATGTAAAATTGAAGCTGCAACTGATCTAAAAAAGCTAGTAGATATGATTAGTCCTGTAACTGTTATTTATTAAACTGTTACTTCTTATCTTTCTACAGATGGTTTACCATTAACAACTGAGGTAAGTTATTTTTAAAAAGTATTAAAGAGTCAGCCAAGTAATAAATGTTGACTGGCAACTACAAAGAGTTTAGCCAAGTTGAAGGGCAGCAACATTATAAATTGGATAATTTTTTTAAAAAATCAGAAACAGAGACAGCGTAATTGTTACACCACTGGATTACTGTAGGCCTGATGACATCAGAATTTAACTTTCATTCTACATAATGGTCGCTATCATGAAATCAGTATTGTCATTTTAAAGATCAAATAGAATTTGAAGAAACCTAAGTAGCAGAATTAGATGCAGTCATTTATCTTAGTAACACGTTTTTCATTTCAAAATTGTCTCAATTCCTATTTTGTCAAACTCAAGGTTTTACCCGCCTTCTCACATCTCAATATACAGAAAAGAAATGCTAGTATTTCTCTGATATGTCCTTTTTGTTTGCTGTTATTGACCAAGGGAAGAAACGTCCAATATACTTTGAGCATCTCAGAATCAGGTTTATTATCACCAATTTATTTGATGTGAAATTTGTTGTTTTACAGCAGCAGTACAGTGCAAAGACATAAAATTACTTTAAATTACAAATAAATAGTGCCAAAAACTCAAAGACCACCTTCAGTGTAATGAGATTCTTTTTCCTCCATTCAATCAAAAATGTGGATGGCATATCCAACAGTGCAGTACAAGAACCAACTGAGGACCTTCCCAAATTGTTCAATGAGATTCAAACCACCTAAGAACATCATTACATGTTACCCACAATGGCATGAGCTCTAACCTTATGTAGCAACTTTTGGAATTCAAACACCCAAGACAAACTGGTTCACCTTTCTCCAACCTGCTCATTATATTCTTAAAGTAGTCCAATAAGTTCTCAAACACCATCTTCCTTTCATAAACTCATGTAGGTTCTGTCTGAATGCATTCAGTGATGCCCTGATTATGACACATCTGCACAAACTGCTCATTAGACTGACCTGAGTTGGCAATGGCCAGCTGCTGGTGATGAACCACTCCCTGGTAATTAAGTTCCCAGTAAAGCCAACAGAGCTCCATCACATTAAGTGACAGATGCTCTTGCACCTATTGCTTAGGTGGAGTGGAGCGACACAACCTCGTTGTGCTTGGATTCCCCATTGTTACATTATGGGAAAATCAGCCACTGCATCCATGTAGCCCTGTAACACCAGGTGGTAACTAAGGGAAATTAAGTTAATTATTTTTTTAAATGTAAACTATTTAAAACACATTTAAAAGCTTTTAAAACTTCTGACTATCAAAGACATTGGAAATACTTCTTTCAAACGGAACTTCCCAGCTTTGATAGCAACAAGGCTCCACTACTAGACTTAATTGTCTGTCAAAGGCTCCCTGGTGATGTGGGGCTGGACCTCAACTGTACACTGGCTAAATGCTTGGGTTTCCTATGCCTCTTGGGTTCAGACTTAGCTCCTTTGATACTGTATATAAGTGAATGGCTTGAATACGGAGTAAGGTTTCTAACCTACTAAAGTGACTCAAGATCAAGCCCAAACAGGAGAAGCTAGAAAGACAGTAGGGAATAAACCAGATAAACTTTTACTTAGATGGGGATGTATGAAGTGAGCCAAGGTGGTTGGAGAATATATTTTAAAAATGCACAGCCGGTTGACTGAAAATCTGCCAGCAATAACTAAAGTGTATTCATTACACAGTAAACTACTGAGAGAAAAGCAGATAGAGAAAGATTTCATTCCAAGACAAAACAGATGAAAGAAGCTGAATTCCACAGGTGAGAGCAACTATGCTTGACATAAAAGTAGTAAATGACCAAGTGTCTTCAAGGTGAAAATGTTCTATTCTATACTTCCCAACACAAAAGAAAAGTGGCTGTGGTTGTTGGGTTCAACATTCAGATCCAGAACATCATGCAAGAATTCCAGAGGGCAATGTCCTAGACCACCAGCTTCATCAATGACCTTGCCTCCATGACAGGGCCAGAAGAAGAAAAGTTTCTTGATGATTGCACAACTTTCACTTCTATATAATGAGGCAGTCCATGCTAGCCTTCACGCATGGGCTGATAAGTGACAAGTAGTTTGAGGGACAGCACTTTCATGTGCATCTTCTACATATACATGTTGAAAAACTCAGGACTCAATAGTGAATTCAACATTTAGGTTGGAACTTGCCACTTCCCATCACCCACCTATAACATCAACAGTTTACCTGATCTGTTGAGTATTTCCAACATTCCTTTTTATTTAAAATATCCAGTACATGCTACAGACTGCATCTTATATTACCGTTTTCAGTATTTTCCCCCCCTCTACTATCCTCATTCAATTTCCTCTATTTGCACTTCTGCAGACAGATCAGCTACGAATAACTATCATTCATCTTCCTCTCTCAGATAACACTAAAAGTAACTGAGTGATCTGGATAACTTTGGACACCACTCTTTCAAACACATTCCCTTATTCTCTTCAATTATCCTTTTCTGCGGCATTCAACTCACTTATCCTCTTTTTTTTTCCCCTGATGAAAGGTCATATACCCAAAATGTTAACACCACTTCTCTATCTACAAATGTTGCCTGACCTGCTATCACCAGCATTTTGTTTTCATTGCTGGCAAGTGGCAAATTCTACTTGTGCCATACAAGTGCCAGGTAATGACAATCTCCATCCCTTCTTGATATTCTTTGCCAAGCCTCCCCACCATTAACATTCTGGAATGCATTATTGGACAGAAACTTAGCTGGACCAGTCACCCAAATACTATGGATACAATGACAAGTCAAAGACTGGCTATCCTTCAACGAGTATCCTTCAACGAGTGACTTGCATCCCTTTTCCTCAAAATTCTCAAATCTGGTTATTTTCAAATACACAAGCTCTTTCAGGAGTCCAGGAATGAGTTGAAAACAACTTGGTGCTTCTCAAAGTTTTAAACAAAGAAACAATCACAGAGCACATGGCACTAGCTTTGATGAGCCTAGACAAAGGGAACAATAGGTGAGCTCGGGCCGGGGGAAGGAAGAGCCAGAGAGAGGTTAACGAAAGACGACACCTTTTATACCTGAGATAAGAGATGCTCTTTAGTTAACAATAGTCCAATCAAGAAACCTATTAGATACTTGTGGCCAAACCAACCAGTGAAAAAAATCACATATTCACCTGACAGACGAACCAATAAGCTAGTAAGCGGCCATTCCTTGTGAAGCCACTTGAGGTGTCTTAAAACACTATACATGTGAAAAAAAAACTAATAAAAAAACAGGCAAATCCAACAAAGCCACTCCACTATCTAGAAGATACAAGTCAGGAATGTGATGAAATATTCTTTACTTTCTTGGCTCCATGAAGCACCAATTACACACAAGCAGCTGGACACCATCCAGGACCAAATAGCCAAAGTGAATAAGTATCCAATCTGCCACCTTATACATGTTCACTGTGTCCATCGGCAGCACATTGTGGCTGCAATGTTTTGCAGCAAGATGCACTGGCACCATCTCACCAAGATTTGTTTAACTCCCAAGCCTATGAGCTTTTCTATGTGCAAAGATAATCCTTGTAGCAGACAAATGGGAACATCACTACCACATGGATCAATGTAGATCCAAGTAGCTCAGCACCACTGAACTTAAGAGACAAAGATGTTGTAGGGAAAGGGAGCAGTGAAGTTAGAAGATTTGAATGCATGTGGGGTAACAGGAACTAATGTAGGTTGGCAAGAAAAGTATTGACAGGTGAGGAGATGTTTCTGCAATATGAGATGCACGTAGCAGAATTTGACAAGAACTGCTTATTGAAGTGCAACTTTAGGCACTCAAGTGGCATTGGAAACATCAAAGCTAAGGATTACAACATCACAATGAAATATCAGATTCAGCACAAGCAAAAATTATAAAAAGAACAACATTTTGATATATTAAACCATTCCACAGATGGATTCTATTGACTCGAGCATTCATATCAGAGGTATAAAGTTAAGCAATTTACAAATGAATCAACAACAAACACTTTTTCCTTTTAGTGAGATCCAGCAAAACAAAAATATTAAAAACTTAAAGAAATAGTTGAATTAACATTAAGCAAAGAATTATGTACATAGAAAATAGTGTTCAAATAAACACAATACTCTGCCATACTTCATGTCTCAGTGAGAAATCCATTAGATTTTGTCAGAAATTCCCCTTGAGTTGGTACAAATCCAACTTACAAAAACATAAAAAGATCAAGCCACAACCTTCTTTTGGGAACTTAACAGTAAAGTAGATTATATAGGAGCATGCTCAAGGGGACTTTCTGACAAAATATAACGGACCAAAATGACTTCTCTTTCCCCATGTTTGTCATAAAATACTCAATCTAATTCATCCTAACTCTGTTCATTGCAGTGCAATTCAAAAATCTATTCTATTCTTGAATCATCCTTTGAAAATTTTACAAAGGCTATGTAAAGTTTCAAAGCTTACGTATTTAGACAGTGGTATGCAATTTTAAACATTCAAGTAGATTAATTATGTCAGGCTTCAAGCTTTCTTTTACACCTTTCGCAGAACTGAATGTTATTGCTGTCCACAATGACCGCAGACAATATCAGAATGACCTAATGATTTGAGCAGCAAGTGATGAAGGGTATACTAGATTACTTAAGATGGCAGCTAAACACAAGCCCAGATGCTATGGCTTCTGAAATCAAATAGGTCTTTGCTCTTCATGTAATAGGATAAACCCTTGAATTCCTCATAAAAAGGGAATAAGACAAGGGGAATTGAACTGATGGGATTGCTCTGCTGGGATGGACTTGATAGGTTGCATTGCTGTAATAAGTGTTCAAAATATGTCTGTTAATGGTTAGTTTTGAAATAGTTACTAGATTTCTTCAAGCCATATGACACTTTTGTCAGCTTGGATTACTACTGCACGAGGTACAGGACAGGCAACAAGCTAACTCATTTTTTAAAAAAGTTTCTTTTAGTGAAGTTCAATGACCACTGTTCATTCCTCTTTCCTAGACTGTTTTTTGTTGAGCAATTAACTACTTCTCATCACCAAAATATATATGTTAATCCTTGCTCAACTTCAATTCTCAAAGGAAATTTAATTACCACTGTGGAAAAAAACATCATTTTTGCTAAACAGGGAATGTTTCCAAGAATAAAATATGCCTAAAGATATTGCTTTTAGGAGTTGAAATATTTCTTTGACATAAATTTAACCAAATAGATACAAACTGAATAAACTAACATTTAATTAGTATGCACATGCAAAGCTTATAATTATGACTGGAAATATTCCAGATGAAAGAATTTCATTTGAATTAGCACATAAGAGTTGAAGAGAACATAACGACATTACGTAAAAAGAGACTTAATTGCTTATTTCTAGAAACAAACAAGAGGCAGAAGAATTTCTGCAATAGTTTAGCTGGTAAATGACTTCCCAACAAAGAAGAAAGGCATACAAATCCAGGAATTTTGGCAATGGCACAACCAACCAGTGCCTGTGACATTGTAGACTGCCCTGGCATTTTAAAAAAATATACAGGAAGACTAAACTTTGAGAAACCCTTGAATTCTCTGGTGTAGATACAGTTTTAGACTACAGCTATTTCATTGTTAAGAGAAGCACTTCTAGTCAATACACTTTGGATATAGCTGGACTACTAATGACTCACAGCAACATTTTAGAACATAGAAAAGTACAGCACAATACAGGCCCTTTGGCCCACAATATTGTGCCGACCTTTAAACTTTGCCTAAGACTATCTAATCCCTTCCTCCCACATATCCCTCTATTTTAAATTCTTCCATATGTTTAACTAGTAATCTCTTGAATTTGACCAATGTACTTATACACATATACAATACACATCTGGTAGAGCATCATTCAAACCTTACTTCAATGCACACTGATGTCCCTGCACAATTTACAGAGGATTCTGTGCATTTAACAATCATTTTTGTAGGAATATGAAATTTTATATGAAATAGGCACATGTTCCAGGTATTATTGTTTTTTATTTTTGTTAATGCTTTGTGATGCTACAGTGAACAGTTGCCTAACAATTCCTCAACCTCAAAAGGAAATCAAAAACCTATTAACAAAACAGTAGCTAACTACAAATTAATAGAAGCAAAACAAAAATCACGGACGCTGGAATTCCAAAACAAAAATAGGATGCTGGAAGCAATCAGCAGGTTGGGAGAGAAAGTCAACATCTCAGGCCAAAGACCCCTCATCAAGACAGGGAAGGTGAAAAAAGTAAGAGTGCCGAATTGCAAGGAAGGAAAGATTATTACTCTTTCACCACAACCAACCATTCCCCTCTCATTACACTTTACTATGCAACCACGAGAGATGCAACAACTACTCTTTGACCTTTTCCTTTCCCACCAGCCAGGACCCCAAGGAATCCTTCCAGGTGTAACTGCAATTCACATGCACTTCCTCCAATTTAGCATTCACAATGAGCCTCCTCTACATTGGAGAAATCAAAAACAAACTGGATGTCCACTTTGCAGAACACCTCCATTCAGTCCTCTAGGGTGACCTTAAGGTTCCATTTATAAGTCACCAGTGCACTCCTCCTCTGTCTTCTGCTCCTGTGCTGTTTCAATGATGCCCAACTTAAGCTTGAGGAACAATAGCTCATTTTCCCTGGATGTGCTGCATCCCTTGGGATTTAATATTGAATTTAATAACTTCAGCTAACCACTTTTTTTGTTCGTTCTCTTCACTTTTCTGTTTCAAATTTGTTACTTTTCTCCCTGTTTGAAACTGCTGATTTTTAAAAGTAATTATTCCCTTGATAACTATCTTAACCTCTGTTCTTTTCACTACTCCCTATCTCTGCAACTTAACATGCTTGTTTTCTCACCTTTTCCATTTCTGATGAAAGGTCTTTGAACCGAAATATCCACTCAGTTTCACTCCCCACTGATGGTGCTCAGCTGGTAGAATGCTTCCGGCATTTTCAGTTTTGGTACCAAAATATAAAAATAATTGCCAATCCCAAGATGAAGTAGAAACAACCATTCTTTTAGAAGACTACAAACAAAAATGAAGAATCCACAGGCATACAAAATCCCCTATGGATTCATTTTCTAAGCTGTGTTGAGGCTCTTCCTGAAATTCTTCATAATGTCAGAAACCAGGTAGCATGACGTACTTATACATTGACAACTCTGATGAAAGGTCATCTACCCAAAACATTAATTCTACTTTTCTGTCCATGGGTGAGTCATCCCCCTGAGAATATTGTAACATTTTTTGTTCTCACCCTGATACGCTGATGCTAATTTAATGATACCAAGATCTCAAAATCAGGGAGAATTAAAATACAAAACTGGATGGGAGTGTGGATTGTGAAAAGAATGCAGAGAGGCTATGTGAATGGGTGAGGACATGACAGATGGAATATAATGAGGGAGCAGATGAGATCATTGACGGGAAAAGAAGTAAACAGATGATTTTATATATCTGTATAAAACCCCACAGCTTCCTACAATGTAGTTGGAAAATCCCCAGCTGATCCAGACTCTCCTTATAACTCAAGCCCTCCAGTCCCAGTAACGTCCTTGTAAATCTTTCTGCATCCTATCCAACTTAACAATATCCTTCCTATAGTTAGGTGACCAGAACTGCATTTGCAAATTTACTTTTTACCAGTGAGAATTTATATCTTTTTATTCTATAATCATATTTTAATTTTACATGGCACCCTTTGCCCCACTTTCTTTCCTTTAAAATCTCTCACTGGTCCAAAACCCTCTATTCTAGCAATAGCCCATACAGGGAACCAGCCTCTAAACTTTGTTAATAGTTTAGTGTTTTCTTCCATTTTTGCAATTAGCTTTGAAGACTGGCTAAGTTGTGGTCTGACCATACTAGAACACAGTCTGACCACAACTTCCTCTGACCAATACTCCACTGCTTTGGCTTTGTTGCATGCGTCATAAACTAGTCAAACTCTCTAGTGTTGAGTCTATGAGAGACTGACATCTCAGTTCCGTCTGTGGCTCGACAAATACAGTCTAAGTGCATTAGGTGCTCTCTGCCTTAATATTGTTAAATCCCTGTTGATAGTCCAGGCACACTATCAGAGGACTTCCTGTAAGCCACTTTAGACATCAGCGCCTCAGATACTGAGGCAACAGGACAAAGAGGATCATCCTCTTCATAATTCATGTTGCCTGCTCTTTCGTGATGATTTTTAAAATTTCACTCAGGAAGGTATATCGAAACTAAATCTAAATCAAAAGTCTAAACACAAATTAGCAGATCAAATCAGTGTATATTCTGGACACCAACAGGAAGCAGCAGTAAGACTAAATCACATCAACTCAGCACCAGTAGTGAGGACTGTGAAGGTATGGTCAAGGGAGGCAAAAGAGCGTTTACAGGACTGCTTTGAATCAATGGACTGGGATTCATCTTTGGATCTAAATAGGCCACAGCCATCACCAACTTCATCAAGAACCGCGTGGATGTGTATGCTTTCGAGAACATACCGAGTCTACCCAAACCAGAAGCCCTGGATGAACCAGGAGATTCGCAGTCTGCTGAGGACTAGATCTGTAGCGTTCGAGACCGACGATCCAGAATCCTTCAAGAAGTCCAGATAAGACCCCAGGCAGGTCATCATGAGAGCGAAAAGGCAATTCTTTGTGAAGATAAGAGACCCAATTGGATGCATGACAGCTGTGGCAAGGTTTGTATGCCATTACTTCCCATAAGGTGAAACCTAACAGCATAAATGGCATGGATGCTTCACGCCCTGATGAGTTCAACGCCTTTTATGCACGCTTTGGAAAGGAGCACAACACTATGCCGGTGCAAATCCCCACAGCATCCAGTGACCATGTGATCTCTGTCTAAGAAGCCGACGTCACAACATCCTTCAATAGGGTGAACTCCTGAAAGGTGTCCTTGAACACTCCAGCCAGTTGGTTGGCACAGGTTTTCAGGCCCCAATGGTGAACCTGGCAGGAGACTGAAAATCTGTGCCAACCAACTGGCTGGAGTGTTCAAGGATATCTTCGACTTCTCACTCCTGCAGTCAGAGGTTCTCATCTGCTTCAAATGGGCACCAATCATACCGGTGCCCAAGAAGGGGCGGCACGGTAGTGTAGTGGTTAGCACAACACTATTACAGCACCAGCGACCTGGGTTCGATTCCCGCCGCTGCCTGTAAGGAGTCTGTACATTCTCCCGTATCTGTGTGGGTTTCCTCCGGGTGCTCCAGTTTCCTCCCACATTCCAAAGACGCATGGGTAGGTTAATTTGGGGTTTAAAATGGGCGGCGCGGACTCGTTGGGCCGGAAGGGCCTGTTACCATGCTGTAAATAAAAAAAAAATTTAAAAAAAGAGCAGGGTGAGCTGCCTCAACGAACGTCACCCAGCAGCACTCATATCTATGAGGAAGTATTTGGCTAAAAATAACTCCTGCCTGAGCAAGGACCTGGAGCCACTGCAATTTGCCTACTGCCACAACAGGTCTACAGCGAATGCAATCTCACTGGCTCACCACTCTGCTTTGGAACACCAAGATAACAGCAAAACATACATCAGGCTGCTGTTTATCGATTATAGCTCAGCGTTCAACACCATCATCATCTTAGTACTAATTAATAAGCTTTGAAACCTGGGCCTCTGTACCTCCCTCTGTAACTGGATCCTCAACTTCTTCACAGGGAGACCACAGTCAGTGCAGATCAGTAGTAACATCTTGTTGACAACACAAGGATGCACCTCAAGGATGCATGCTAAGCCCACTGCTCTGCTCCACTCCACTCGTGACTCTATGGCTAGGCAGAGCTCAGACGCCATCTATAAATTCACCAATGACACCACTGTTGTTGGCAGAATCTCAGAGGGTAATGAGGAGGCATACAGGAGTGAAATAGATTGGTTGAGTGGTGTTGCAATAACAACCTTGCACTCAACGTCAGCAAGACCAAGGAATTGATCATGGACTTCAGGAAGGGGAAATTGGGACAATACACACCAGTCCTCGTTGAGTGATCAGCAGTGGAAAGGGTGAGCAGCTTCAAGTTTCTGGGCATCAACATCTTGGAGGATCTATCTTGGGCCCAAAGCATTGATGCAATCATAAAGGTGGCATGCCAGTGGCTCTACTTCATTAGGAGTTTGAGGAGATTTGGTATGTCACCAAAGACTCTCTTGCAAACTTCTACAGATATACTGTGGAGCATATTCTGACTGGTTGCATCACCGCCTGATATGGAGGCTCCAATGTGCAGGATTGAAATAGGCTGCAGGGGG
>JARFYF010000067.1:7661618-7680838 GCA_030265395.1 Rhina ancylostomus
GAACACACACCAATCCTCATTGACTGGTGAGCAGCTTCAAGTTCTTGGGCATCAATATCTCAGATGATCTATCCTGGGTCCAACACATTGATGCAATCATGAAGGTGGCATGCCAATGGCTCTACTTAATTAGGAGATGGAGGAGATTTGGTATGTCACCAAAGACTCCTGCAAATTTCTACAGATGTACTGTGGAGAGCATTCTGACTGGTTGCATCACCACCTGGTATGGAGGCTCCAATGTGCAGGATCAAAAGAGGCTGTAGTGTGTTGTAGACTCAGCCAGATGCATCATGGGTACAACCCTCCCTACCATCAAGGACATCTTCAAGAGGCAGTGCCTCAAGAAGGCAGCATCCATCATTAAGCACCCTCACCATCTGGGACATGCCCACTTCTCATTACTACCAGATGAGGTAGTACAGGAGCTTGAAGACCCATAGTCCATGTTTAGGGACAGCTTCTTCCCCTGCGCCATTAGATTCCTGAACGGTCCATGAACACTACTTCATTATTCCTTTTGCACTATTTATTAATTTGTAACTTTTAGTAATTTCCATTGCACTGTACTGCTGCTGCAAACCAACAAATTTCACAACATGTCAGTGATTATAAACCTGATTCTGAATTGTAAGCAGTTAGTGTGCTAATTGTTGCTTCTAGAATGTCCTGGCAAAAACAACTTGACTCTGGATATTAGATACAGAAGCTACAAAGAAACTTAGCTACCTTATTTTTTTTGAGAACCACACTCCCAATTTGTCACAGTCTATTTACCCAACCTACGCTGGTACTGGTAGCATATAATCTATCTGATAAGTATACAAAGGATCTCTTTCACAATTTACTATGCATTTTTATGGAATCTCAAACAACCCACATCAGAGAACACCGGCTATCAAAAAGAGGCTACATGCATGCACAAAATTGTTTTGTTTGACTGAAGCTGATTTGCCTTTCCAAAAAGCTTGCTTGGGCAACAGTCCCTACTTCATGAACCACCAAGCATTAAAACACAAACTGAAAAGCTTGATAGCTTTCCACTTGCATTTAACTCAACACACACTAGAAAGGGAGCATGTTTTGAAGCTACATTAGAAAATTGACCTCCAACTACTAAAATTATATTTTCTCTCAACATAAAAGTTTATAATTTATTAATGCAAAGTGCTATATCCTAATTATATATTTTAAACATACACCAAAGAGATAGGAAATGGCATTGACACAGAAGTTTCTGTCAGAGGGTCCCTGTGTGACATCTCTGAGATTCCTGGCTCTCCTTTCTCCTATACTGCTCCAGTGGCAGCCTTAGTGAATCTGGGAAATTTATTTTGCAGTGACTACTAGCCATCTGTGATCTGAAATATGGAGTTCAAACCCAAAATAAAAAGCAAGTAAATTTAGCCAAATGATGTCGCTACAGATTTTAAATCGATATTTTTTACAACTGTTGATGTCATTTGTACGCTGGACCCAATTTCAAAATTACAGATCAATTCAACCACATTGTAACAAGCAAGGTTACAGAAGAGCTATGTTAAATTGAATAATTTCCAAAAGAGATCTACTTCCATTGGGAGAGTAGTGACTCTCCATTTTAACCCCACCTTAACTTAGGATCAAACAATTAGATGTATCAAATAAATGTCTTTAGATTTCTCCCCTCAATTCCCTCACCTCATTTAACAGTTTCAAATTGCTAATCCATCCAATTGCTCAATATCCAGCCTAGCTTCAGTCCATGAAAAGGCCTGATTAGTTTCTTAATTCATGCCATAGCTACCTTGGATGAAATATTTTCTTATATTTCTACATGACACTTTGTACTCTTGGAATGTCTCAACATCCTGCAAACAACTTACTTCCCCCTCTGGTTCCTGACAAGAAAAATCAGATTGGTTGGATGGAATTTATCAGTTTATTTTCTTTTACAGCTATACATAGCTGTGTATAAATTGCTAATATACTACAAAAACGCAATGGTTTTAAAAAAAAAGAATTTTGAATAACTGCACAAAATAATGCAAAACATGCTGAGCTGCTCTCGTGTTCAGCAGAGCCGTTTTTGGAATTGCATTCCCATTCAACACATGTAGTCTCAATGTTATTATACTAAAAATGAATACATTATTATTTGGCTGAGAGCACACAGGGATTGGAAGGTGAATATTTGATTTCAACAACCAAATGATCCCAGAACTTAGACTGCATCACTTCACTAAGCTGCACTTCAGGATGAAAAAAAAATTGGATTCACGATAGGGCTCAACCGTGAAAAGGAAACTGGAATTTAGCCAATGCTCTGCTAACTGTAGCCAAATTGTATTTTTTTTAGAAACCAGGTCATTTCCCCTTTATAAGTGTTCAGCAAAAGCTGTGGTCATTACTGTCTTTTAAGTTCAATCGCCATTATGACAGCAGAGGGCACTCTTGCTCACAATTTATACAGAAGTTATTCAGTGAAGAGAATGTGATCAAGAGTGCACAGCTAATTAGTTTTTCAAAATAACACGCAATATTTTAGGTAGGCAATGATCATGTTTCAATGCAGATATTTGACTTGTTTAAATACGATAAACAATCTTGTCTCCTCGCAAGAACAGCTGGCACACATAGATATTTTTAAAATGCAATGTTACTTTTACCTTTGAAAAGTTTACTTCAAAGAAACTCATTCCTGCGTATGTCTCATGCTGTTACTTCTGCTGAGCACTCCTCCAATCAGCACGTTTAAAACTTCCCCAAAAGTGCACTTTCATCCATTGTTGTCGAAAGCCATATATTATAAAATGGGCTTGTGCATTCTATTTGGCAAACCACAAGCAGCAAATCTTTCTTGGTGATACATGGCACAGGGTTGCAGAACATGCAATGGCTCTTTCAAGATGACTGCTACAGTATTGGTGACTACTATCCATTATTTCGAAACTTTTAAAAGGCATCAACATTTGTACTAATGTTGTGTCATTAGGTTGATAATATGGCCACACTCATTTGCATTCATTTAGTACTCGATCAAACAGGATGAGCTCCATTTTGTTCTTGCAGGGATCCAGTGACTTGTCACAACAGTCATTTCCATCACATGAAAATGTTCTTATCATCTAGATCTTGTTAGAGTGAAAACAAACATACCTATGCCTGGAACCAATTCCCACATGTAATCCGTCATCCTGACCTTGTGACTTAAAAGGAGAGGAAATGCAAACACATAAGTAATCATCCAACTGCCCTCGAGCACAGGCGTGGCCTGTCCACTGTAGACAAGATCTACCTTCTGGGTTGTTTACAGTAATTGTGCTACATTCAACAGTCATACATGCAATTTCTTGTGTCACCCAAGAGCAAAATATCAGGAATACCTGAAACTAAATCTGCACTTTCACGCAAATTCACTGAAGTGAATTTTAAATGGGGGAGGGGTGGGAAGAGAATTACTTGGATCTCAGCTCAGATTGAATTCAACTTATTTGAGCAAATTTACATAATATTTTATTTTGTCAATTTTAGATTACAAAAAAAATTCATCAGCAGCGAGTAGGGATTCTTAATTCAGGGGTTTGTACATTAAATGTTCAAAGGAAAAGGATAATGCAAATACATTTAAATCAGTACCATTTTAAAAGCAACATGCTATGAATCAGGAAACCAATTAAAGTGAAATAAGAGTTTTTAAAAAACACCTGTTTGCATAAGGGGAGCAAGTCCAGAGGCACTGGCTGCATGTAATTGCACTGCTAATCTCACGCAAGACTTATCAACTGATCACATTGTTAGGCAATATCTTGTCCTCCCAGTTTACAATCCCATTCCACCTATTCAATGTTAATGAAAAATGCTACCAAAACTTGATGTCAATCCAATCTGATTTATCCATCCCATAATGCATCATGTATATTATAATTTTAGATATACAGCTGCAGTGAAAGTGGTTCAATGGATAAACAACTGCTGTCCCAATTTTTTTTGTATTAAATAACGAACTGTTAATTATGCATCTTGTCCAGTGTAACCAAACACAGCTTTATATGCAAGCTTGGAAAATGTAATGTCAAGATTTCTGATTGTGTACATAATGGTTCAATAAATTTACAACAAAAAAAGTGCCATAAGATGAATTTTAAAAATATTTTAATTTCACAGAAAACAAATGTAAAAATGCTGGACATACCAATGAGGCAGCCCCCTGCAGCCATTTTGTAACCCAGCCAGTCTCAGCAACGGCAGAAAAAAGACCTCACCTTCCTTGAAGTCAGAACACTGGGAGGGGGAAGCGGGGGATGGCAAGGGGGGAGGGGTGAATATCTTCAGTCTGATAGGTCTGAATAATCAGATCCACAACTACCAATAAGGAAACTGCTCAGAGCTGAGCAATCAACAGCCAGCACTGTGAATTTCGCCTGGCAACAGACCGGGGCAAAGGAGGTGATTATATGGTAATGATTGGAAGGTGTGGGGGTGGGGGTGCAGTGGGGGTGGTGGGGGGGGAGACAAATAGCTGAAATTTGAAGACAATTATCAGAAGGCTTCAGCAAGTTATGTAAATTGACTTCTTTCAAAATATACTATCATGAAGATCATCCAAAAAACCCTCCCTGTCCTGATATGGTTTACAGGAATGCACTTTTAACAGTTGCAGCAGGAAAAGCTTGATTAAATCAATTAACTTTGTTAGAAAAAAAACAGTATGTCTTTGCGTGGGGACGTCGTACTGCATGCAACAGCTCTCACACCACATCAAAATCTTCCCACAAAAAACAGCTTTTTATGTCTTTAAATATGACGCAAGGCAGACCATATCTGCAGACACTGCAGCTAATATCACATCAGGTCAATATAGTAACACAGCTGAATGAATGCAGGATGCAATTTAAAACACAACTTCCTCAAATACACAGCATCTCCCATGGCCTTTTCTCACTGCCACCCACAAATACATAGATATTAAACTTCTATATGTGCATGGGCATGGGAGTGGAAAGAGGAAAAAAAAATCATGGTTATGGAATTTTCAGTAAACTAAGTTCTGGTAATTCCACATCCACCCATCACTCAGGA
This sequence comes from Rhina ancylostomus, assembly GCA_030265395.1. Lineage (NCBI taxonomy): Eukaryota > Metazoa > Chordata > Chondrichthyes > Rhinopristiformes > Rhinidae > Rhina > Rhina ancylostomus. The sequence goes on from JARFYF010000067.1 coordinate 7,666,680, forward strand.
GGTTCTCCTTCAAATCACAGGTGGCCAAGAATCAGAACAGTTCTTACAAAGTCAGTCACCCTTTATTTGGGTGCCTCAAGGTCACTCAATATTCAAGCTGTCAAAATGTGATAAATATTCTTCCACACACCCAGAGTTAAATGTATTTGTCATTCACCACATCAAACTTTTCTAGTAAATTTTACTAAATTAATTTGTCACAGTAAATGACAATGTGTTTACTGTTATAAGTCTGACTGTTTTACATTTTTGCCTCATAGAGGAAAGGCAAGTTTTGAAATCTTCATCCAACTATGGAACCAATGTAATTAACCTGATGTGCAAAAGTACTAAAATATTAAACAGCTAAAACAAAAAAAATCACAGATCTGATTCTATCATTGCTATTTTCTTTTGATTTTCTGAAATGTACTGAAATTAATACTAAAGACTATTCATGAAAGATGATAAATAGTGATAAATATTTATGCACCTATTTACTTTAATGTCTAAAGCTGTCAAAGCCCATTTATTCCCATTTATTCTAGACATGTCTCCATTAGTTCATGATCCTTTTTTATAACCATTCAGCTGGTGACACCAGACACAAGATTAATCAATCAGTCTAAATTTGAACCTATTCACAGGTACACCGTGAGAAGCTGCAGAGTGCAATCAGCAATTGAAATTTAAGGTTGGTGGGTTCTCAAATACACGCTTCAATACAGACTACCCGTTTCAGTGGACATGGAGGCAATAAGCCAAAAAGGTCATTGCAGCGGATTTGTTTACCCTAATTTAGAAAGTGTCAGTAGTAAAAGGCTTCAAAATAGGATTCAACCTGATATCAGTCTCCATCACCAGATGCTACAAATCAGTAACTGAAATCTGTTGAATGATTTTCTTCATCGTGTAGTGAGATGGAGGACTGAAATGGTAATCTAAATGTTCTTTTTGGGCAATAATGAACTAAAACACGAATCCCAACCACCAACACAAAGATAAATTAAAAGCAGTACAACACCGCCGACTCCATACTAGTGAAAGGAATGTGTTTGCAATAAAACCTAATTTAAAAATAATATTTGACCAGATAAAATAAAGTACAAAGAACAGAGAACCAACTTACCCTTTAGATTTTCATTCCATTTTCTCCAATAGGATAACCTGAACGATTTTATACTTTTTTACATAAATGAACACCATCACAGCCACTGGTTGCCCATCCATGCACCATAATTAGATTCCCCAAAGACTTAATTATTTCCTCAAACAGCAAGTCATTATGACTGGCAACACATAAATACATATTCTGTGGAAATATGTCATGTCAGTGTTGGAAAGATGAAAATAATATGGTAATTTGATAGTAGCTTAAAATTATAAAAGGGATAGGATAACTATTCAAAGTGGTTGAGGCATTCTATACATTTATATTAAATACATTAGGGTTCCGAGACTCCAGCTACAATTGAAGCAGAGATCACATCAGTGATAGAGATCCAGTTAAGAAAAAGGAAAAAAGATAAACAGAATATTAGGGGAAAATATCGTGCCTTTCTGCATTATAATTTTGATGTTATACACTATGCAATTGTTTGTAGCAGAGAAAGTGAACCTGCAGAGTAATTTGAGCCAATTATAAATCATGAAAATAGCATCAGATAGGCAACTATGCAAAGTTTAAGTTACTTTCCACTAATGCCGTTAACACTGCACTCCCCTCATTCTGGAACATAAAAACTTCACCCAATGGTGAGAACATCTGATGATTCCAGAAGATTCAGGTGTAATGAGGAGAATGTGCTTTGGATTAGAGGCCTATCCTTTGACAATTTGAACCAGAACTTGAGATAAGTCAGGCTGACTTAAAGAATCTTTCTGATGCCCCTGTATTCCCAAAGTTTCCATAATGAAGGTTTCAATAAGTAGATGACAGGTGGTTCCAGTAGAAAAACCTCCATATAGCATAAGCACATTTACAGAGGAATACTGTAACGACTTTAAATTGAACATTACAACTCATTCATTCATTGTCCAAGAACAAATGGTTGATAGCAAGGAAGAAAGCTCCCAACTCTTAAAATTAAGAGCAGCTGCAGGAATAGAACACCCAGTAGGATATCATTCAATACCCATACAAAACTAATAGAAAAAGATGAGATATGAAACTCGCCTCCTTAGACTTGCCTCCCAGGTAAAAATTTTTACTTAAAAGATACTAATGCTCAGCAGATGACATGACATCGCCTGGTACTTTGCAGAGGCCAGAATTGCTAGCCCCAGCATTAACACTTCTCCCTTAATCCCATTATACAAGAGAGCAGAGACTACAGGGTGATGAGCAAACTGCCTATGGCATAGGATGCCACCTGATTTGGACGATTGAGAAAGAATACAGTAGAGTTTGCAGACAGCATAAAGAGGGATAAATGGTGTTCTCTGCTTCCAGGACATCGCCTCAAGACTTTTGCAGAGAAAAGATAAAAGATAAAAGATATTTTAGATTTCGCATTTTTCAAAGACTAAGAGTTAATGAATACTCTCATAGTGAAAAGGCCTTTAAGTGAACGTAATCTGATAAAATTTCATATAAAAGACGAAGTGATTTAGTTCAATCTGAAACCTGGGTCTTAAATCTATATTAAAAAACACTACAAAAATATGAGGTGTATAACGGTGAATTGGGAAACTACACTGAAATTGTGACAGTTGTAAGCAATGGCTAACATTTAACAGAATAATATTCTTTACAAATACATATCAAGGCACAAAATCCCAACAGAAAAAAAGTGGTCCAAATATAGCTAACAAGTTAAAGAAAGCATGTTCAAAGGAAAAGGATTCCAATGTTGCCTGAGATAAATAGGACCAAGACACTGATAAGAAAATAGAATATATCATCATTCTAGTGAGAAAGATAAAATAAGAAAGATAAAATAAGGCTGCAAAGGCCTCCACAGATGTGTAAAGAAAAAGCTATGCTGAAGTTATTTGTCACTTATGGACCAAGGTGGGAGAAATTATGTACTAAAAACAGAAAACACCAGATATACTCAGCAGGTCAGGCAGCATCTGTGGTAAGAGTTAATGCTTCAAGTTGATGATCTTTCATCAGGATAAATTATTTCAGGAAACTGAGATGCACCAGAGAAACTACACTAACATTTTGTGCCATGCGTCATTGAAGATGACAGCAAAAAAAGTTCTGAGAAATAGCAGGAGAACCGCAGATCTAGAATGAATGAGAAGCTTAAAAAAATTACTATATTTAAAAAAAATGAAATTAGTGGGACAGAAAGCTGATAAATCCCCAGGATCTTGCAAGATTTTGATAGAGGTAGATTGAGCAATATGGGTGTATTGATTGCCATCTTTCAAACTTCCATGGATTCCATAATGATTCCCAGTTTGGAAGATAGCAAATAAAACCCCAGCATTTAAAAGTGGAGGAAATGACAAAACAGAACTACAGACCAGATCATTTTACATCAGCAATAGGGAAAACTGCAGGAATCCATTGTGAGGGTACTTAAATAAAAATGACTGAGCAGAATTGACATGGATTTATGAAAGGGAAAACATGCTTGAGACATCTGTTAGATTTTTTTTCAGGTTGTAACTTGCAGGATAGATAAAGGTGAACTAAAGGACGTGAATGTTTATGGACTTCCAAAAGCCCTCAAATATGAGCCACACAAATCAAAATCAGACCGCACAGTACTCAGGATAATACACAGGCACAGACTGTGGATTGATTACCAGACAGAATGAAGTAAAAAGATCATAAAAATAAATTTGGGAGACTGTGACCAATGTAATACTTTGGGAATTGGTGCTGGAGCACCATCTATTCATAATCTATCCAATTATTTAGATGAGGGAATCAAGTGTGGATGATACTAAAGTAGGTGGTAATGTGGGCTGTGAGGAGATGCAAGAGTCTTCAGGATGATATAGACAGGCTAAGTGAACAGGCTTATGAAGGCAAATGGTACTTAAATACAAGAGGATTTAAGTACAAAAATACTTCAATTATGGGTGATGGTGAGCCCTCACTGGACCTGTATATAGTATTTGCAGTCTCCCTATCTAAGGGAGGATACACTTGTGATGGAGGGAGTGCAACAAGATTCATCAGATTGATTCCAAAAGACAGTACATTTGTTGAATGAGGAGAGGTTAAGTTTCCTAGTCTGTACTCTTCAGTCAAGATAGAGTTGTAATCTTATTGACAGGGTAGATGTGGAGTTGATGTTTCCTCTGGCTGGGGTGTCTTGAACCAGGTGTCAGTGTCTCATAATAAGGAGTCAACTGTTCAGGACAGAAATGAGAAGAAACTTCGTCACTCAGTGGAACGTGATTCTTCAGAATTAACTACCCAATGGGATTGTAAGCAGCTCAGTGGCAGATTGTACTCAAGGCAGAAATTGATGACTTTTTAAAAAAAAGATATGAAAGGGAATCAAGGGATATGGATTTAGTACATAAAAATGGTGCTAAGGTAAAAGGTCAACCATGATCTTATTGAGTGGGTGAATAGGCACAAAGGGCCAAATGACATATTACTGTTTTTATTTCTTGTGTTCTTTGGAAGCTCCAATGATATACAATATTAGCAAGTGTCTCTTTTTTCCTCCAAGGGTTTTCCTATATTTAAAATATTTATAACAAGCTCAGGAAGTGTTTCAAACAACTTGCGCATTGGGAGAGAAATTAATCTTAAATCAGCATCAGTCACTGGACAGGACGAAACATCAACTGTTCATTTCCCTGCTTAGATGCTGCCTGACCTGCTGAGTTCTTCCGCAGTTTGTTTTTTGTTACTCCAGATTCCAGTATCTGCAGTCTCTCTCTCCCCTTTCTAAAGCTATAAAAGTCTTTGTGTCAGGTTTCTTCAGCTGTCAATACTGTTTCCACAAAACCAGATGCAGTTTATTCTCAAACTAATGACAATAATACAACCAATCTATATGGGCAAACCAAATCTGGAAGCCCATTCAATATTAAAAAAATATTCAAGTCACAACATCAACATTTTACGAAGAATGTGACTGTACTTGAAGTATATCATTTGTGAAATTTCTATGGAATGGTTCAAATTTCTGTGGATGTATGGTGGAGAGCATTTTGACTGACTGCACCACAGCCTAGTACGGAGGCTCCAATGCACAGGATTGCAAGAGGCTGTTGACTCTGCAAGATCCATCATGGGCACAACCCTCCTCACCAGAGGATATCTTCAAGAGGTAGTGCCTCAAGAAGGTGGCATCCATCATTAAAGACCCTCATCATCTGGGACATGCCCTCTTCTTGTTACTACCATCAGGGAATAGGTACAGGAGCCTGAAGACCTGAGCTCAACAATTCAGGAACAGCTCCTTCCCCATGCCACTAGATTTCCGAAGGGTCCATGAACCCAACCTCATTATTCCTTTTTTTTGCACTACTTATTTTTGTAATTTATGGTGATTTTGGGTCTTTGCACTGTACTGCTGCCACAAAATAACAAACTTCACATCATGTCAGTGATCGTAAATTTGATTCTGACAGGCCACTTCAATTTTCTCCCAATTGAGCTCTTATTTGTACATTTTCAGTCAGGATTGATAGTTAACAGTACCAGAGCAGTAAAATAGCTTCCTCTCAGGCTGGAGCAGTTTGGCCAAATTAACAGAAGGAACCTTTTATTTTTTTACTTCGTGAGTAGCTGATCTCGTGTTTGGATATTTACTGTGTTACTCATTTCAGGCGGACAATGGGAAGAAACACAATTAACATGGTGTCAAATTACATTTGATAAATCAGTGCAGTGCCTTGGGGTGTTTTTAACACATTAAAAAGGTGGTAAGTAAAAGCCAATTGTTGTTTTGATTACGTTCAAGGTATTAATTATATTTAAAAACACGGATCAGGCCCTCTAACTTAGGAAGGAAAAGTGAGAATACTGGTTTTGAAAAGCCTACAGCCATGCCTATTGCACAATGCTGTGTCCTGTTGCTGGTAAATAAAAATAAGCAGCACCTGAGAAAAGGAGGAAGATGGAGCAAGAACATCATGGGGAAGGAATAACTGCAAGAAATTTCAGTCACCATGGTTAATAGAGCATAGTTTTGTTTTAATCTCATAAGAAACATTTTAGGACATGCAAAATAAAAACATTTTTCTGCTGCACATCTTGCAACCAAATGGAGGACACCCAGTTCTTAAATTACCAGGCACTTCATCAAAAACAAATGGCTGGTTGACGATGATTTATCCACATCAAGGACATCCTCCCTTATGGCACTATAATTGAGCTAAGTAAGATAGAATCTGAACAGATTTGGCAGCTCAAACCTGGACATCTAAGAGGCAGCGGATTTAATCTGCATCAGTGGATTCTATAGTTGCTGTTCTGCTGCACCTTATCAAAAACCTTCTGGAAGTTCACGTACACCACATCGACTGCACCACCCAGATCAACTCTATTATCTAAAAATGAAGTCACAACTTTGTGGAGCTGCAACACATGCTAAACACTATGCAACATAAACAGAGCAAAGTGATCTCACTACCAGTGGTTCAGGTTATAGCTCTGTAGTCCTGCTACATTTTGTTGTGGATGGAGGTGGGCAACTGAATACTAACAAGAGGGTGCTCCAGGAACATCCCAATCCTCAACAATGGCAAGGGCCAGTCCTTAAGTATTAAAGCTTTGGCCCCCATCATCAAAAACCACCTGCCAAAGATACCTGCAGTGGTCTGTCTTCTCAAAGGCACTTACTGACTCGATTAAGACAGATCATTTCCAGCAATGGATGCTATACCCAAACACCAAGAGCGAATGTGTCTCGTTTCACCTTAAAATCTTCTTGGACAATTCCTCATGATCAAGGATGACTTGCTTCAATTATGGTTTGTGTTGGTTCTGAGGTGGCTGATGAGATCAATGTTGGAATTGCAAACTCTTCCACAGATGGGGTGGGACACACCTGGATGGTGAACTCCTATCGCTTATGCAGGTTTTCTGTGTGCTCCTGGTGCATGGCCTCCAGGTTATCAATGATGTTCTGAATGTTCCTCATCTAGTCTCAGGTTCCCAAGAGCGAAGATGTTGCATTTCAAGGTGGCTCTGAATACATCTTGAAACTTTTCCTCTGTCAACCTGGTAATCTTGTGACCGAACTTGTCATAGATGATTTCAGGAGTAACAGAAAATCAAAAAATTGTGGAGGTTAGAAATCGGAAATAAAAACAGAAAATACTAGAAATACTCAACAGGCCAGGTGGCATGTTTGGGGAGAGAAACATAAACTCGATTTCTACTTCTCCAGATACTGCCTGACCTGCCAAGTGTTTCTAACATTTTCTGCTTTCATATCTATTTTGAGAGGCCAGATGGACTGCAACAATTCAAGAGGGTGGCTCATCACCACTTTCTAAAGGACAATTAGGTTTGAGCATTAAATACCAGACTAGAAAATTACACCTACATCACTCCCCCCCCAAACAAAAATGTTGATTGTGTGCCTACCCATCGTAAACAAATTTTCAGTGCAGCAAGTTTGGGGGTAATGAAGGAATATTGGTTTTAAAAGAACTTGTTTGCATCCAGAAGTTAAAAAATTTTTATTTTCCAAATATGAGTCTTCTGAAGCATCAAGATACAAGTTGTTACTACTGAATCTATTCACATTGAATTGAAGACAGTGAGAAACAAAGCTCAAATCAGCAGTGCTTACGTACCAGAAACCAACAAAATCCAAGCTGATACAAAATCATTACTACTTTGAACACGCTAAATTACTGTCCAGAATGAATTCTTCAACAATCCTTCAGGTTTGAAGATGCCTTGCTTCTTCTCTGGTTGTGTGTTCTGAGGTGGCCGATTATGCCAATGTGGGAATCATGGATTCTTCCATGAATGGAGTAGGTGATAGCTGATAAGGTAGGCAGATGGGCAATTTGTGAGGTGTGCATATTTTCCACTGGTTACAGGTCTTGTGTATACTACACTGCACGGCCTAGAAGTTTTCATTACCATCCCGAGCATACCTTCTCCAGTTTGAGTGCTCAGGACCAGAGGTTCCTAGGAATTCATATACTTCAAGAAAGCTTTGACTACATCCTTGAACCTTTTTCACTGATCACAGGGTAATCTCTTTCCATGAGAGAGCATGGAATATAGTATCTGTTTCTGGAATCCTGTGTCAAGCAAGTAAAAGATGTGGTTTGCCCGATGTAACTGACTAGACTAACAAGGGCCTTTCTGCTGGCGATATTGGCTTGTGGGGAAGATATCCGCAGTGGCTCACTTCCACAATTTGGAAATTTTGCAGTACCAGCACAGGCTGTATTTTTCAAGTGCCAGCTGTAGGTAGTTCAGATCTCAGAAACGTATAGGAAGGCAGGGATCACTGCTGCTCGATAAACCATGAGTTTTGCGCTTGTGGGTCCAAGGTCTTGATCTTGCAGTACCCCCTTCCCCATTTGACCAAAAGCTGTGCTGGCGCATTGAAGACGGTGGTAAATTTCATTACTGACATCTGCATTTACCAAGAGTTGGCTCTTGAGATATGGGAAGTGGTCTACTTCCCCTTACCCCAAAGAGTGTTGTTGAACCTTTACTGTCACAGGGCAGTCTAGTGTATAGCAGGACTGGCTGGTATGAGACCTTAGCCTTACAGATGTTGAGTGTAGGCCATTCTCTCATGCTTCAATGAACAAGTTGACAACATCTGGGAGCTCAGTCCGAGAAAGTGTACAGAAACATATGCTGCAGCTCAACCACAAGATCCGAGAGTGTAGCCAGCGTAAGTTGAACAGTTTTCCATTAGTTGTGAAGTCTGCCCCTACTCTCATGGGAAGTTTGTTGGTGGCAAAGCTCTGTGGAGATTGTAGATTCAGCAAGAGGTCCTGGTTTATTCCACTCCAGCATCTCTCTCAGTAATATCCACACATCAGAGTAGTCAATGGACCCGAGCCAGCTGTATACAAGTACAGACTTTTAGTGGTTCATCTGTGTTCTGGTTTAACGTAAAGGCAGACAAGTGGGAATCAGGAGCCGGGGTGGAGCCAAAGGTCAGGATGTAAGCCAGGTGTGTAGCTGGGTTTAGGAACTGGTGACTAGATGAAAAGAAAGGAAGGAGGTGGGGGACAAGTGCCCACCTAAGTATGAGAGAATTAATTAATTATTCACAGAAACAGAGCAAAAAAGCAAGATATACTGCAGTGCAACTGAGCTGACACAAATCCTTAATCCTTTCCATATTTCTCAAATCTTGAACAAAAACAAAACCACATAATTGCTGCTCATGCTAACTGTAGGAAAACTGAAATTGAAGAACAATTGTAGACTTTCAGACACAAATTACTTAATTTCAACTGCTTTATTAGAGAAGTAATTTTATCATTACTTTACTGCTTGGTTTCATAGTCTTCCCAATCAATTTGAATAAAAACTATTTAAAACTACTTTAAGGTTGTGGGCATCGCTGGCAAGGTCATCATTTATTGCACATCCCTAATTACAATAGAGGTGTTAGCGAACAGTCTTCCTGAATTGTCAGTTCTTTAGAAGGTACTCCTACCATGCAGTTTGGGAAGGAGACCCAGAAATGGAGGAGGACAGGCAATAAATTTCCATGTCAATATGGTGGTCAATCTAGGAGATGGGCATGTTCCCTGTAGCTACTGTTCTTGTTCTTTTTGCAGTGGTCACTGGTTTTGGGAAGTATCATCAAAGTAGCCTGGGCAGCTCTGTGCTGCCCAAATTTCTCACTGCTATATCAGCCCCCTGTCTTCTCAGTGAAAGTTACAGCTGAGCCTTGGTATCACAATAAGATTCAGTTTCCACCACCAAGAATGAATACTTCAACTCAAACTGATTCTTCCAAATGTTGAGGGCAGCAATTAGTCTTCAGTAGAACAGGTCTAAGTTTTTAGGGTGATCTTTCCATGTTAACAGCATACTAACCAATAAATATATTTCTCTTATCATACAAACTGACAAAGCCTGTTCTGCAGTTTCAAGCTAGAAACTAAACATCCATGAAAGACTGAACAGATTTGGAGGGAATCATCCAAGGGTTTCACATAATCTGCTTTGCATAAATCACTGCTTCTTGTTTGCAATATAAATACAACTACATTCAAAATCTTTTATGTGCATAAGCTATTGAGTGCTGTTTTAAAATTAGAGGAATTGACCTTGGACCTGAAGGACATTGCTTATGGGAAAACAATTTGGCTGTAAAGTTGATGGAAACATCTGATCATGTGAAACTAGAATAAACCCTTTGAAGTAAAAGGATTTGTAGTTGGATGCATAACCATGCTGTTCTTTCAGATTGCTCTCCTTGTGTATCCAAATCCTTGCATTACTTCTGCATTGCAGCAATATCCAACCTACAAATGCAAGTCAAAGTCAACCAAACACACAAATCCATACATTTTTGCTCTGCAGCTTCACTAACTTGGAGCCAATTCTTGAAGTATGTCCCGAGTACCCATCATAAGGATACAAGCTTTTGCATTTTTCAGCACTGTACACTTTGTGGATATGTCTCCTCAAATCAATGCTGTATTATGCATGTTTAAAGTGTAAAAAAATGATATCTGATGGCATTATTCACTGCAGAACCAGGATTAAATATCAGTTGAGTTCTAATTTTCATTAGGAGTGTATTTCAACCGAATTAGATCCACAATAATGAAGTAAAAAGTTGACTAAAATTTCCCTTTCCCAAATAGTCATAACACTGTCACTTAAAACTCAGAAAATTATTGAATGCATCCACCAAGCTGTAATTTTCATGCATTCCAGATGAATCTTCACAACGTAGTTTTAGAATTGTAGGCACTTGCAGTGTTGCTGATCTGCTTACTGGTGCATTTTGTAGCACACTGAAACAGTTAGCACAGACTATTTTAATTACACAGATTTACAAAGTTTTTTGTCAGTCAACCAAGATGAGATGCATTTTTAAAAAAAAACTATAACCAGTAAAAGGAGTCTTCAAAAATTAGTCAGGATTCAACTTCAGTACAAGGAGAGTTCACAAAGTGATTAAGTGCACAGCTGCAAATTAGAATGACTTCACTGTAATTTAAACAAAACAAAGAACACCACCAAATGTTGATTACATTCTTCACAGAGCAAATACTTGCAAAGCCACCACCCAATGGTAGTAGAAAAGGCATAGATGAAAGAATTTGTATGCACTTCTGGTACAGGTCAACTACAGCCCGCCACAGGAAAGATATTGTTAGGGCTTCCTCAATTGCTTTTGCCCAGTGGCTAAAGAGCTGCTCCCTGAACCACAACGTGGATTCTGTTATCAAGAGGCACAAGGGATATGACCTTCACCATGCAACAACTCCCAGGAGAAATGCAAGCAGCAGTTTCAGTTTCAACAATACATAGTCTTACTTAACCTTTCAAAAGCCCTTGACTGTCAAATGAGGACTAAGAATCCTTCTCAAATTTGGACTACACGTCTGCTACATGATGGCAATGAAGCGGCAATTCTAATCAATGCATTCACCACAAACACAATCCTAATGCCACGCAAGGTCAAGCAAAGCTGACATTACTTTAACCCACTTCTCAAGCTTTCTCACTGCAATGTTGTAACTCACAACTGCAAATCAATGGTCTTTTACCTTCTGATGCTGTATAATGTCACACCTCACTAAAAGTAAAAGTTCACGACAATATGTGCAAAAATGTGGATCACTTTCTATATCCTGGAGCTTATTTCTCAAGCGAAGGCAAGCATCAATGATGAAATTCACTACTGCCTCCAATGGTCTGCACTTCCTTCAAGTGCCCAAGGAAAAGTGTTGACAGTTGACCTCAACCTGGCACCAAGTTATTCCTACATTTTAGAAACATGGACTATCTATAGCAGACATCTCAAAGCTAGAGATACCCGCAATTTCTTCCAAGTCCACTGACAGGACAGATGAACTACTGTCAGAGTCCTTTCCCAAAGCAACATCCCCAAGACTGAGGTTCTCAGTTACTCTCAGCATCATTGATGAGGGCCATATAATTTGAATGTTCAGCATCAGATTCCCAAAACAGGCATGCTACTCGGAGCTCTAATTCGGTAAAAAGAAATCAGAATCAAGAGAAAATGCTTTAAGGTTGTTTGCAGAGCTTCCTTGGGAAAAAAATATAGCATCCTTAAGGGCTCATGGAAATCCCTAGCCCATACCATTCAAAATAGATGAGCAGCAGCATCAGGGAAGCTAGTCTTTTTTTCAAAAGCACAAAAACAATCAGTGAAAAAGCATACCACCTCCTCTACCATCCATCCACCACATCTCCTGCCCCACCTGTAGCAGAGTCTGCAGATCCAACACAAGTCTCATCAGCCATCTCACAAAAACAAAAATCACAGATCGGAAGGCAACCAAGTTATCCATGAAAGAATGTGCAAAGATGACAATAATGGCTTCCGTTACAGACCCTTGATTGCAAGCAGTAAAGAACATTTTTAGCTCATCCATTATTCCCTGATCAAAACAAGTTGGTAATCCTGTTACTTTCAAAAGGTAACCAATATTTACTGAAACTGAATACATTTTGGTGCTAGAATTGGCATAGGAAAAAAAACATTACAAGTAATAACTCACTTTGGACCTTGGTGAAAATCAATTGTTTTGGATCATGGGCTCAAGGAATGTTTAAATCTATACATAAAGGGGCTTCACTTTCTCCAACACTTCCTCATGGGGGAGGTGAGAAGAGCAAGCTCTTTACTTCCCAAAGTCTCACCATCATTAAAACCACTTGTTAACTTCTACTTTTAACTAATATCACACAGGATATCTTTTAAAATCCAATCATTGAAAAGAATGATTGTGTTTTATTGCCTACTCCCCCAAGACAATCGTTTAAATAAACAGTTGACCCAAAAGTTGTGCTGTTGTGAATTGTTGTTCAAATTCTTTTAGGGGGTACCCAGATACCCATGTTAAAACAGCAATATACTTATCTAACTAGATTTTGAACTACATGCTCTTTTTCTACATTTTTAAATTGTTCTTGGGCATTCCATGTTGAAAGATTTGATACAAAGCACAGAGTTTTGAGTTGTTCAAAATGTTCAATGTTCAAAACAGGAACTATAGAATGAGTAAAAAAAAATTCACCAACAAGTCGTTGAACTACATATTCAAATTAATTTGCTGGACATTCAACCAATTAGTATTCAATTATGTAATAAATCAAGAAATTGAAGTGAAGGCTATCCAAGCTTTAATGCATATTGCTTTAGTTTAACAGCTTTTTTAATTACAACTAATTTATTCTGGAAAAACCTTGCTGTGACAATTCATCTCCCTGCCTCTTTTTAACCAAAACATGCAACTCATAACAGTTTATTAAATAAAACTGGCAATTACTGACTTGCTTATAACAAGCAGAAATCTAGTTTCTACACAAACCACAAGGAGCCCTGTCCACTAAGGGTCACCTTCAATGCAAACATTGAGGTCTTATAGAAAGGGAAATTGAAAGGAGATGCACTGTTATAACTTTGTTGATCATTTAAAATTATTTACGGCAAAACTCTGCACTGAAGAATTTGCTTGAGTATCCAGTAATTGCAATAGTATTCAGATCATCAGGCTAAAATAAACCGTATTTACAAACAAAATACAAAACAACCCAAATTCTTGCATCACCCCTGTCGTTTTGGAATTAAGTTCTCACTTCTGTCTGCTGTAAAGTAACACAGTGCCATGAGGTCGATTCGATAAAACATGTTTATTAGTAGTGCACTGCTAAGGAGAGGTCTCTTCAGCACTCGTTACGAGTTGCTTCCCGAGGTCTCCCCGTACAAAGGAGCAGACATAAATTTATACAGATATTGTCACGCATACTTAATGCACGCGGCGTTCCGAATTTCGGTCAAGCCACAGAGATCCCAACACAGACATCGCACCTACTGTCCAGCATAAATGAGTCATAATCAAGAAATTCAGACAGATTTCACCCCTCATTGTGTAAGACAAGCTTCCCACTCATTGTTTATCACACCCAGTACTCCTATTGTCTAACATAACGGAACTGGAACCTTGGACAAAGTAATTAACAACCTATCCACTGAGTCAGTAGCTTGCATGCTCTTGCTTGTGAGGTACTTTTTCTCCCCCATCAGCTATAGGTATGGTTATAGTTTTTAACC
>JARFYF010000067.1:7989691-8000745 GCA_030265395.1 Rhina ancylostomus
CCCTCTTCCCTGTTCTGAAGACCCAATACAGCTCTTTCCCGGGCCTCACTCCTGCTCGCTGCTTGTCTACAGATACCCCCTCCTTCCCGTTTCTGGGCCCACCCATGTGGCACCTCTCCCTGGTTCTTGTGAATGGGCATATTCCAGGTTCCTAAAAGCCGAGCTCAAGTTTATTGTCATACACACAAATACATGTATGCACCAGTGCAATGAAAAACTTACTTGCAGCAGCATCACAGGCACATAGCATCAGATAAGCAGCATTCACAAGAAAAATCATAAATTAAACATAACTTGTACACAATTTTTACAAGAAAGAACACAATTAGAACAAAAAGAAGTCCATTTTAGTGCAAAGCGGTCATAGTGTTGTTATACTGAGGTAGTGATTAGGGTTGTGCAGGTTGGTTCAAGGGCCAAATGTTTGAAGGGAAGTAGCTGTTCTTGAACCTGGTGATGTGGGACTTCTGTACCTCCTGCCCAGTGGTATGTGTGAGAGGATGGCATGGCCTGGATGGTGTGGACCTTTGATGACAGATGTTGCCTTCTTGAGGCAGTGCCTCATGTAGATACTACTGATGGTGGGGAGGGATGTGGCCGTGATGTATTGGGCTGAGTCCGCTACTCTCTGCACATTTGAATTGCTGTACCAGACCATGAGGCAACCAGGCAGGATACTTTCAACAGTACATCTTTAGGCTGCACTCTTACCACAGCGACCATATGAATGAGCAAGAGGGATGGATTAAAGTGTCACTGGAACACAACAACAAATGATAAAACATCACAATGTACATCAATGGTTTGGATCAGGGAACTGAATGTGATATTTCTAAGTTTGCCAAGGACACAACACTGGGTGGGAGAGTGAGTTATGTGGAGGATGTGAAGAGGCTTCAAGGCGATTTAAACAAGTTGGATGAGCAGGCAAAGTTGCCAGATACGGTACAACAAGGATAAATGTGAAGTTATTCATCAGTGGGAAAAACAACAAGGTAGAGTGTTACTTAAATGGTGATGGATTGGGAAATGCTGTTATTCAGAGGGAGCTGGGTGTCCTTGTACACCAGTCACTGAAAGCAAACATGAGGTGCAGCAGGCATTTTAGAAGACAAATGGTGTGTCGGCTTTCACTGCAAGAGGATTCAAGTACAGAAGCAAGGAGGTCTTATTGCGATTATGCAGGGCCTTGGTGAGACCACTCCTGGAGTATGGTGTGCAAAAGATGTACTTGCCTTTAAGGTAGTACATCAAAGGTTCACCAAGACACTCATGATTGCAAAGGAGATTCACCAGGAACAACAAACAATCTGCTGGAAGAACTCAGCAGGTCGAGCAGCATCTGTGGGGGATAAGGAATTGTCGATGCTTTGGTTCGAAACCGAAGCTTCAGTTCTGCAAGTCGTTGGTGAGGCCACACTTGGAGTACTGTGTGCAGTTTTGGTCACCCTGCTATAGGAAAGGTGAGGTTAAACTGGAACGAGTGCAGAAAAGATTTACTAGGATGTTGCCAGGACTAGAGGCCTGAATTGTAGGGAGAGGTTGGCCAGGCTAGGTCTTTGCTCCTTGGACCGTAGGAGAATGAGGGGTGACCTTGTAGGAATGTTTAAAATTATAAGGCATAGATAAGGTGGATGGGAACAGTCTTTTCCCCCAGGGTAGGAGAGTTCAAAACTAGGGGGCATAGGTTTAGGGTGAGACGGGAAAGATTTAAAATGGATCTGAGGGGAACTTTTTTCACGCAGAGTGTGGTAAGTATATGGAATGAGTTGCCAGAGGAAGTGGTAGAGGCAGGTACAATAGTGTTTTGAAGAAGCCCTTGGATGGTAGATGGAGGGCAGGGGCCTGGAGGGATATGGACTGAGCGGAGGTAATTGGGACCAGCTGGGTGGACAATGTAGTCGGCATGGACTGGTTGGGCCGAAGGGCCTGTATCCATGCTGTATTGTTCTATGATTCTATGACCTTCTGAGTCCTGGTGCAGGGTTTCAACCCGAAACGTCGACAGTTCCTTTCCCCCCGTAGCTGCTGCTCGACCTGCGGAGTCCCTCCAGCAGAATGTTTGATGTGCCAGATTTCAGCCTATGCAGTCTCCAGTGTTTCCAGCTTCACCAGCATGCCTCCTGGGGTGGAGTGTTTCACTTATGAGGAAAGACAGGACAGGCTCAGTTTACTTCCCTTGGAGTGCAGAGGCTGAGGGGGGACCCAGTCAAAGCGTAGAGGGACGTAGATAGGGTAGAGGGAAGCGAGATTTTCTCCATCGCAGACGTGTCCGTAACCAGAGGGCAGAGGTTTAAGGTGGAGAAGAACAGGCTTGGCGGGGAAGAGTATTTTCACCCGGAAGGTGGTTGGAGTTTGGCATTCACCAGCTGAGGCGGAGGCAGAGACTCACAATATGTAAGAAATATCTTGACAAGCACTGAACTCACCAAGGGAGAGAAGGCCATGGACTAGGTGCCGGTAAATGGGATTAATATGGATGAGTGGATGGGGATTGGGGTGGTGGTGGGGTGGGGAGGGTGGGCCCGTCTCTGTTGTGTATGGACATAGAATGCGGAGCACAGGAAAGGCCCTTCAGCGCACGACATCTGTGCTGACCACAATGCCAATTTAAACTGCACACCCGGTCAGCACATGATGCATATGCCTCCATTCCCTGCCCATTCACGTGCCTGTTTAAATGTCTCTTACACGTTGCTGTTGTATCTGTTTCCACCAGTTCCCCGGACAGCTCGTTCCAGGCACCTACCGCCCTTTGTGTAAAAAAAACTTGTCTCATCAATCCCCCTCTCACCTTAAAGCTGTGCTCTGTAGTATTTAACATTTCTACCCTGGGAAGAAGACTCTATTTATCCTATCTCTGCCTCCTAATTTTATTTACTTCAATCAGGTCTCTCATCAGCTTCTGATGCTTCAGAGAAAACAATCCAAGTTTGTCCAACCTCTCCTTATACTAATCCAGGCAACATCCTGATGAACCTCTTCTGCACCCTCTCCAAAGCCTCTACATCCTTCCTGTAACTTGGGTGACCAGAACTGCACACAATGCTCCAAATGTGGCCTAACCAAAGTTTTATACAGCTGAAACATGACTTCCTGACTTATACTCAATGCCCCAACTGATGAAGGCAAGTATACCATACACCTTCTTTACCACCCTATCCACACATTAGTAGCTATGGACTTGCACCCCAAGATCTCTCTGTACATCAATACTCCTAAGGGTCCTGCCATTTACTGTATACTTTCCTCTTATACTTGACCTCCCAAAGTGCAACACCTCACATTTGTCCAGATTAAACTCCATCTGCCATTACTCTGCCCATATTTCCAACTGCTCTATATCCTCCTGTTCCTTTGACAACCTTCCGCACTATCTACAACTCCCCCAATTTTTGTGTCTTCTACAAATATTTGAATCATCCCATCTACATTTGTATCCAAATGATATATACACACAAATAACGGAGTCCCCAGCACTGATCCCTGCAGAACACCACTGCTCACAGACTTCCTGTCAGAATAACACCCCTCCACCACTAATTTCTCAGGCCAAGCCAATTTTGAATCCAGTCTACCAAGTCTCCGTGGATCCCATGTGCCTTAATCTTCTGGGTCAACCTACCATGAGGTACCTTGTCGAATGCCTTACAAAAGTCCATGTAGACAATATCCACTGCCCTGCCTTCATCAGTCACCTTTATCACCTCCTCAGAAAAGCCAGTTGTTTGTAGGACATGACCTTCCCCACACAAAGCCACATTGACCATCCCTAATAAGTCTGTGCTTTTCCAGATGTGAGTAGATCCTTCCTCTAAGGACCTTCTCCAATAATATCCCTACCACTGATGTAAGGCTCACTGGCCCATAATTTCCTGGTTTGACTCTACGATGCATAGGATGGCAAGACTGCTGTGTGAGGAGAGATTGGCTTAACTGGAATTCAGAAAAATGTGAGGGGATCTCATTGAAACTTGTGGAATTCTGCCTGGGCTAGGGTGGGGCAGATGCAGGGAAAGTGGTTTCCCTGGCCAGGGTGGGGTCAAGAACAAAGGGTCACAATCTCAGAATACAGATTAAGACATCGATGACTGAGAAACCTTTGGAATTCTCTGCCACAGAAAGGGATAGAGATTAAATCAGTGAATATATATAAGAAGGGATCAATTTCTATATTTCTGGTGAATCAACAACAATTGTATCGAATGACAGAGCATGCATTAAGGGCCAAATGGCCTACACCTGCTTCTATTTTCTGCTTTGATGTGTTTCATGAATATTCTGTGGCTTATCTTTCTCATAACACACTTCCAGCCTATGTCAGTGCCAGGAATATAATAGAATTCCAATGTACCAAATCTATTCCCGTTCCCATTTGATGGAATTGTTGAGAGTTGTCCAGGTCCATTGTTGCTCCCTGGGGATCCACACTGAGGACAGCTGTTGGTGCGGTCTATTCTGAGACCAACTGCTCTTCAAAATTTTCATCCAGTGTTCAAGTGCCTTCGTGACCTTATCCCTCCCCATTCCTGAAACCACTCCCCCCCTTCAAGATCTTGGTGCTCCTCCAATTCTGATCTCTTGTATCACCAGCTTCTTTCCTGTCACCTATTGCAGCCCTCCCTATTGTCTCGGAGAATGCAGACTCAGTAAACATCTCCATTAATCACTCCACAAACAATCCTTGGAATCAACCTCAGATGTCGTCAGCCAGACCCCTTCAGTTGTACCTCTCCAGGCGACTCTCTGAGAGGGTATTTGTTCAATGTAGTAATGAAGAAGGGTGATGAGTGAGAGTGACACTTGTTGCCCACGATTGTTGAGTAAGTTGACCCCAGTTGAAATGGTGACCCCAAGAATGAATGGCCATTAGCAGTGACTTCTGTTATTTTGGGCAGGCAGGCGGAAGTCAAAGTGGCCAAACTTGACCTGTGCATCATGTGAGAACAATCCGGGAAGCTTTTTAACTCAATGACATGGATTATACTCCTATAGCGTAATGAACAGTGATGTTCAGTGGGTCTGTCAACCCCGGAATGAGCATTCAGGAGACAGCAAACTACTTAATTAAAAAAGTAGTTCTAGATTAAGACTGTCTCAAAAGCTAATTTATTTTAATTTCCCCAGAAATATCCTTGAACCCTGCAGTGATTAAACACTGAACCTTCTGTGCGCATTTAGTCCTATTACATTAATATGGTAAGTTAGACAGCCCGTTGTTACTCATGACTTGGAAAGCTGCCGTTACTCACACTTGAGATGCTGGTCATTTCTCACTTCATACACACTTTTACACACTCTGAACTCTTGTTGTTACTCATTCCTCAGCCTTCTATCATTCCCTTGGAAATGTGGGCATAAAATGTTCAATAAATGTATCAGCATAAGATGTTGGCAGAACTTGAGGGCCTAAGTTATAGGGAGAGGTTGGACAGACTCGGACTTTATTCCTTGGAGCATAGGAGACTGAGAGCTGATCTTATAGAGGTCTATAAAATAATGAGAGGCACAGATAAGGTGAATGGACACAGCCTTTTTCCCAGGGTTGGGGCACCAAGAACTAGACGGCATAGGTTTAAGGTGAGAGGGGAAGGATTTAATAGGAACTTGAGGGGCAATTTTTTTTTACACAAAGGTAGAGAAGCTGCCAGAGGAACTGGCTGAGGCAGGTACAATAACAACAGTGAAAAGGCAGTTGGACAGGTATGTGGATAGGTAGAAGGTTATGAGCCAAACCCTGGCATATAGGACCAGTTGGGCCGAAGGGCCTGTATGACTCTATGGACTCTAAAAGCCTACAAGACAGCAGCAGGAGTTGGCCACTCAGCCTTCAAACCTGCTGCTCCATGCAGTATAGCTGCGCAGTATTGGTTTCAACACCTCTTTTCCAAGGTTCTCCTCACACCCCTTGACTCCCTTTCCCCATTTATTGAACTCCTGCCATTCCTGTCTTCTGGGACACCCGTTTCCCACCGCCACTCAGTGCTTGGGCACCTGTTGTTACCTGTTCCTCCTACACCTGTTGTTACTCAGACACCTGTCGTCAGTCATCTCTCAGACGCTTGTTGTTGCTTCCTTAGATTCTTAGTAATTATTCTTTCTGATACCTGTCATTACTCTTTCCTTGGAAACTGTTGCTACTTTGTTCTGGGACACCATTATTACTCATTCCTCAGACATTTTCATTACTCGCTCCTTGGACACCTGTCATTTACTCATATTTGCTTGACATCCTGCACTTAATCAACTCTAGAGAGCTGCGAGTTGTTCCTCCTACTGTTGTCGTTACTCACTCCTCTAACTCCTGTCGTCACTCGTTCATTGACACCTGTCGTCACTCACTCCTCAGACACCTGTTGTCACTCACTCCTCGAACACCTGTCGTCACTCACTCCTCGGACACCTGTCGTCACTCACTCCTCGGACACCTGTCGTCACTCACTCCTCGGACACCTGTCGTCACTCACTTCTCCAACACCTGTTGTCACTCACTCCTCGAACACCTGTCATCACTCACTCCTCGGACACCTGTCGTCACTCACTCCTGGATATTTGCCACTCACTGCATGACACTTGTAACTCACTCCTAGACATTTCATCACTCCTCAGACACCTGTTGTCACTCACTCCTCAGACACCTGTTGTCACTCACTCCTTGAACACCTGTTGTCACTCACTCCTCAGACACCTGTTGTCACTCACTTCTTGAACACCTGTCGTCACTCACTCCTTGAACACCTGTCGTCACTCACTCCTTGAATACCTGTCGTCACTCACTGCTCCAACACCTGTGGTCACTCATTCCTCAGACACCTGTCATTACTCACTCCTTGGACATCTGTCGTCACTCGCTCCTCGGATGCTTGCTGTGGTTTCTTTAATGCCTGGAATTATTTGCTCAGATGATTGCCCAAGCTGAGTTCTTAGACCCCTGCAGGGATTGTAAATGTACGCAGGGAGAGGTGTGTGCATGCAGATACACACAAGGTTTGCACACATACATGTACCTAATGTGAAGTTTTCAGGGAGTAGTTTTGGTGTCTGGAGGAGAGTGCAAGCAGCAGATACTGGGAGAAGGGGTGGTGGGCAGAGGAAGGGTTGGCATAATCCAGCTGTGTGATGCATTTGTGAATGGTGTTATCTGTAGAGTTAAACAATGGCATGTGACCAACCTGGTGTTAAGACCCTTGACAGGCGTGAAGTCCCGACTGAGAGCATTCGGTGAAAATGCTCCTTCTCAGGGGCTGAATTATGCTGACT
Organism: Rhina ancylostomus; assembly: GCA_030265395.1. Taxonomy (NCBI): domain Eukaryota; kingdom Metazoa; phylum Chordata; class Chondrichthyes; order Rhinopristiformes; family Rhinidae; genus Rhina; species Rhina ancylostomus. Next base: position 7,996,952 of record JARFYF010000067.1, read on the forward strand.
AACCCTCGTCCATTCACTTCAGACCAAACTGAAATGCCAGTTGACTCTGACCGTAAATATAAGCACGGTCAGGGGTTCAAGATAGGTTCTCCTGACTTTGAACAATCAAGGAATGAGAGACAGATAAACAAACAAACGAAGGCAGAAACTAGGGAAAGAGCTCATTTTCAGTTAACATATTAAACATTTAAAAATAGTAAATGTCATCATTTATGCAGAAGCCTGGAGCTGCATGGTAAATATTTTATAGTTGTGTTCATTCATCCATGAATATCACATTTCTTCAACTGTCCAGATGGTAAGAGGGAGCTTGTTAAATAGCAGAGATAAAGGCATTCAGCTCTGTGGTGCTTCCTAGAATGGGAGATGCTTGAAAACCTCTGGATCAAGCAATGACAAATGAAGAGGCAGCAAGTTAGTACCAAGCCTTTCTGAATCTTGTCTCGGCTCCAGCCTAGGCTGATAAAATAAAATAACAGTCACACACATTGGGATCCATTACATTTTAGCCATGGCCCACACTCACCCCTGTCAGAACTGGGGCTTGTAGTCCTCCTTGAGCAGATAATCCAGGCTGACACATAATCCAGAGCTGGCAAAATGTTGCCTTTCGGATGAGATGTGAAATAGAGCACCTTGTGGCTATTAAGATTGTACCGTCACAGTAAGAGAGAGGGGAGCTGCCCTGACTGGTATTTATTCCTCAAACAGCACACTAGAAACAGACTGATTGTCTGCTAGTTGCTGGCTGTGTACAACTTGATTGCTGAGACTTCAAGGTTATAATGATAACTCCAACTTTCAAGTATTTCAGCAGCTGTTATTGGTGAATTGGTTTATTACTGAACATGAGAAAAATTTTGTTTTGCATGCCATCCATATGGATCATTTCATCACATCGGTACATTGTTGTTGTAAGATATCTTTATTAGTCACATGTACATCGAAACACACAGTGAAATGCATCTTTTGCGTAGAGTGTTCTGGGGGCAGCCCACAAGTGTCGCCACGCTTCGGGCACTGACATAGCATGCCCACAACTTCCTAACCCATATGTCTTTGGAATGTGAGAGGAAACCAGAGCACCTGGTGGAAACCCACACAGACATGGAGAGAACGTTAAAAACTCATTACAGACAGCGACAGGAATTGTTTTCCAGGTGAGCCTGCTTGCTCAGCCTGGGGACTGTTAGAAGACAACTCCATTTTAATTGCAGACATGCTTTTAGCCCTTGCACTACAAGCCTGAATTAGGATTTTTAAAAATTTCTCTCTGTTGTTCTGCTGGACAATAGAAAGTGGTATGGATCATGCTTGTGTTTCATCTTGGCATTCTATAGGTAATACATCTTTTTGGTGGTATTGACTTGAAGGTAGCTCCTGATAGGAAGGTCATTTTCCATAATTTATTTACTTCAATGTTTGAGCCATCTCCCCACAATTGCAGCATTCTGCTATTTTAATAACCAATTTCAAAGCTTTTTTTCCCACTTTTTTTAAAGCAATTTGTTTTTTCTTGCATCAGTTTTAAATTTACTTATTAAATGGATGTTTGCATGTCCTATTGGTCTGGAATGTTATGATGTTTTGGATTTATCTTTTCTATACTATGCTCTATATTGTGTATTTGTAAGGTCACCTCCCAGAAGCCACCATTTTAAGGTAGAAAAGCTCAAAAGAGTCTCCTGATTATCTAGTGATCTAATACCAAGAGTCAGTCTGATTGGTCTTCTCTGTACTTTGTTCGACATTTTGAGTGTTTTTCTTGTTTCTGAGCAACCAGCTACCAGCTGCACTACACAGGATGTGGTCACTAAAGCTCTGTTCAGATAATTTCTACTACTTGCATCCCATTATGATTAAAGTTTAAATTTCTAATTGTTGTTTGCTGCTCCACAATAATAGGTGATGTTTGAGCTTCCACTCCATTAAAAACCCCTGTACAATATCTGTAGGTATTCCTGCTCCTGCACATGTAGAATGCTTAAGTTGTGTTCTTTTCCTTCCTTGCTGTCTGAGGAACTTCATACTTGTAATGACAAATAGTTAATGCAGGCATTAACCTGTTAGATTTGTATTTTGTAACATAAGAAATAGGATTAGAGATAGCCAATATAATTCCTAGGACCTGTTCCGTTATTCAATAAGATCATTGCTGGACTGATCTTGAACTCCACTTTCTTGCCTGATCCCCATAACTCCCCTATAGTACAAAAATCTATCTTCATTTATTTGTTTTTTTTTTATAAGTTTATACAGCACGGTAAAAGGCCCTTCTGGCCCATTGAGCCCATGCTGCCTATTACACCCATGTTAACCTACTAACCCGTATGTCTTTGGAATGTGGGATGAAACCGGAGCACCCGGAGGAAACCCACACAGTGATGGGGAAAATATACAAATTCCTTACAGACAGCGGTGGGAATTGAACCCTGATTGTGGCGCTTTAATAACGATGTGCTAACTGCTGTACTACTGTACTGCCCTAAATGATCCTTAAACGTATTTAATTACTCAATATCCATAGCTCTTTTGGATAGAGAATAACAAAGATTACAACCCTCTGCAGCAAATGAATTTCCTGCTCACCTTTAGTTTAAATTGCCCATCCCTTATTCTGAAATTATGCTCGGGAGGGGAACCACCCTCTCGACATTAGCTCTGTCAACTCCCTTCAGAATCTTTCAGGTTTTTGTTAAACCACCTCCTATTCTAAATTCCCATTCTGCTCAATTTTTGCTCCTTGTATAACACCTTCCCAGGAATCAATTTTGTAAATTTTCTCAAATAACCTCCAGTACAAGGAGATGAAAACTGTTCTTTGCACTCAGGCACTGCCTTATCAATGTCTTGTGCAGTTGAAGCAAGCCTACTTTTGAACTGTCTTCCTTGCAACAAAGAACGATATTTTTGTTTGCCTTTGTAACTCCTATGTTTTGATTTGTCATTTTTTTATGATTTAGGAGGCAGTTTGTCCTATCAAGTCTTCATTGGCTCTCTGAGCATTTCCATCAGTCCTATTCTCCCATGTATATCCTGTAATTTATTCTCTCTCATTGTGCAATCAATTCTCTCCAGTTCTTCTGCCACTCACCCATGGTAGGGGCAACTTGCAGGAGCCAATATCAGCATGTTATTGGGACTTGCTGTGCTGCATGCTAATTTTATTTCATGCCCTGTTCTGTCTATAATGCCTCTCCATTTAACCAATATACAGCTTTTCTATTCTTCCAATAAAGACTTGCATCACTACATCTGCCATAAGAAATGGACATAGGCGTAGGCCTTCAGCCCTTTGTGCCTGCTCTTTCATTACAGTCATAGCTGATCTTTAAATTCAGTGCTGTTTTCCAGCACTACCACCATGTCCCTTTGTTCTCATGTTTTTGCCCAGTCATTTACACATATATCTCTTTGTAGTATCTTTGTCCTTCCTCAAAATGTATTGTCTTTTGAATTTGGCCAAATACACTCAGTGGCTTATCGTCTAACTCGGAGAGAAATAAATGAATGTAGCTGAGGGTCTAGCACTAATACTTGTAAGATTCTACTGGTGATAGTTCGCTAACTTGAAAACTGACCCTCTTATCCCAACACTTGCTTTTTGTTGATTAGCTAATGTTCTATCATTGCTGATAATACTGTCCTCAAATGCTCTTGTGCACCAACTTTTTATGTGGCACCGTTTTAAAAAATCTTAGAAATCCAAATACACCTTCGCAGCCTTTATTTCTCAATGGAATATATTGTTGAAAATTATGAAATATTTCCTTAAATGTCTGCCAATTTGCTCT
>JARFYF010000067.1:8007137-8029049 GCA_030265395.1 Rhina ancylostomus
GAAGGAGAGTCAAAGTTTCAGGTCAGAGATCCTTTGTCAGAACTGTGAAAGGGGGATAACGGAACGATGGTTCAAGATGCCAAGCAGCTCATGGACAGGTGAAATCTGTGAAAGGATGAGGCTAGGCAAATGGCTTAATGGGGCCAGATTGAGGGTGATTATGTTTATTTATCTGTGTTATGTATTGCTGATAGCAGGGCTATGAGACCACAGATAGCTCAGGGTGGGAGAGGGGCAACCACTTTAATTCTTCATTCCCACTTCCATCTTGCCACTTTAGCTCTCTGTCCCATCCTCACTCTGACCTATCTATCTATCACTGTCACAATGAGGCCCAATGCAAGCTTCAGGAGCAACATCTCACCTTGTGTTGTAGCCTTCTGGATTCAATCCAAGTTTAGCTGACATCCTTCCTGTGTATCAGAACTGGCCAATTCTGCTACTAGTCATCCATCCATCCATTAACTCAGCTTTTCTCTCTATGTTACTACAGCCTGATGGTTGGACGTGCCTCACAAACCTGCAGTTAGCAACACAGGCAAAGAAGCATAGTCACATTCCAACTGCCCATAATAACCCATTCAATGTAGCCTCATCCTGTCACTGATATTTGCCCAATCCATCCCTCCTGGGGCCACCTCTCTGTCCTAGCTCTGAAGAAGGGTCCCTTATCTCAAACATTAATGTTTTTCCACAGATGCTGTCTGAGCATTCCAACATTTGCTGATTTTATTTCAGATTTCTAGGAACTGCAGTTTATTTTTTATTATCTGCCATATGCATTAACACAGGCTTCCAGAGAAGATGAGAGGGGAAAATTAGCTCTTTGTTAATGCTTCAAGTCCACAACCAGTAACTAATGCATGACAAGCCATAGAAAGTTACATAAAGCTGTGTCAACAAAAAACTCTCATGACCAGTATAGAATTACATAGGAATAGACCATTCAGCCCACTCTGCAAGTGTTCATACTACACACAAATCTTCAATTCAACCTAACATATCATCTATATGTTTAACAGAACATGTGGAAATAACCTTAATTTGTTCCAATAACAATGAAAAATTGTTTTTGTTGCAGTACTGTTCCACAGAGATATTAGAAATTAAAGTAGAAGAATGCATGTAATTAACACAGAAAACTCAAAGAAATTGGTGTGCAAGTTATTATTGAGGATAATTCTGTTTGTGGAGATGTTTTTGACTGAAGGTTACTGGAGGCAAATTAGATTGGTAATTTTCTATGCAAATTAGTCATATGTGTAATGGTTGAGTTAGTTTTGGGTGGATATATCTTATCTGAATCATGCTACTGACAGCCTGTCAGTTTGTCAATGCTGAATCCTATGCTATCTCTGGGTGGGGAAGGGTTATTCTCTTTCTCGTAAAGCCATTGTAGTTTTCAGCTTGACAAAGTCATTTAGACCTTTGAGATCATGCAGGCTCTTTGTTAAAGTAAGGCAAAACTATTTCCAAACCTTCCCTGTAGCCCCTTATCATTTACTACTTCAAATATTGATCCCAGTTTTCCAAGAAACAGTGCTCTCTCCTGTAACAACCTCACCCCATTGTGAAAAAGCATTTTATACACAAATTTGCAGAAAAGAAAATTCCTCCCATCCTTTCACCATACAAAATTTTAAATCATTGGCCCTTTGTCAACAACATCCCAACTATCTCCCTTTTTATTTTATCAATGCACATGATAATTATAAATATACATCATTCACTCTTCTGGTAGAAATATTTCCAGTAAATTCAGTCTCCAGTCATACTTTATTTATGGACCCATGAGATGAGGACATTGGTAATAATGCTGGTATTTATTGTCTGCCCTGAGCTGAACAGAAAAAATTGTTAATGGACAACAGCATTGAGACTGGAGTCATATATAGGCCATACTTTGTAAGGATCCCAGACTTTCTTCCCTGAAAAATATTAATGAGCTGGATAAGCTTTCAGGTTTTGTTAATTACCTGAATTTAGATTTCCCAACCATCATGTTGGGATTTGAACATGTCTCTGGATCCATGGTCCAAGGCCTTGGACACCAGCCTTGAAATTTACCCATGATACTACTAGACCCAATGTAATACTTGATGTCAGTTAGGACCTTCAGAATCTTTGGTGAATTGTTGTATTGTGGAGGTTTGTGGCTGTCACATGACAGCACTACCCACTATCTGGTCGGAAGACACACCACTGCCAATCAAGGTTTGGCCCCACCCCACCCATCAGTGCACACCTGACCATTGGCCCCTTTAAGTACCTTTGCACTTGGCCTTGAGCCATTGGCTTTTGTAATCGATCAGTCCTTGCTTGCAGCGAGCCATTGGCCCCCTGTAAATCACCTGGGTTGGACCCCCCAGCCCTCTAGCACTATGAAGAGCATCACGTGTGCTCAGCTTTCTCTTTGCCATCTTTGAGGGATTCACCCTCCTTCACTCCAGGCTGAGTACCGTGGAGCAGTGCTGGAGAGATCGTTGGTGAGGTGTGCACTGTTTAAGGGTTGGGAGTGTTTTAGTTAGTGTCCCTAGTAGCATAGAGCTGTGCCTGCACTGAAGCAACGGGTGGCGGGTATCGTATTGTTTTTCCTTGATTGTGTGTGCCTAGTTCATTGTGTGTGTGTTTTATTCCCGTTACCATTTTCCCACACTCGTCTTTTGTAAATAAATTATTTAATGCCGGACTGTGTTCAGAGTCCTTGCTTTTGAGACCCATTTTGAGAGCCTGTTTTCTCACTCACAACAGATGCTGACTGGCGCATGGACAGGGACAGGGTTAGCAGCTCCTCAAGGTGCTGCCTTACCAGGTGGAAACTCCAGTTGACTTGATGTCATGGCCCATTCTCATGGTTCTTCCTCTGTGGCTGCATACACGCACATGCACACGTATGTGGGATCTTCTTCCTTCCTCCGAGTCTTGTTCATCCCCATTCCTTTAACCAGGGGGTGACATCACCTTCCACTGCAGGCTCTGCTGCCACAGCCACTGGGGCTCTCCCTCATGGCCGATGCTCCCCTGTGAATGCTGCCTCAGGGCTGGCGAAGGCTTGAGGGTGAATGGGAGCTTCACAGTCGGACCTGACTGAGCCTCTTCCTCCTCTGCTTCCTCGTGGTCCACCACAGCTTTGGGACAAAGAGCAGGTTGGAATGGGACGCTCAGGAGTAGCGTTACCACACAGTTCTCGTTAGAAGTTGCTGCAGGAGTTAACCAGTAGTGTGGGCATCCCATATCTTTCTCAGTGAGGACTTGGTCAGAGCTGACAGTGAGAATCACCTCTTTCTTTCATCTCTAACTCAGCCCCAACCTCGTTGTTACGGATCTGAAGGTTCGTCACTGGGTCCTTGCATGCAACTGACAGTGGGTCTGCGTGGGTGTGTTCAACTCTCACGAGTCGACACCCAGTACCATGAGAAGGACGATGAAAATCCCAGACAAAGCCTGTTAAAGTCAGTTGTTGATTGATAACTGGAAGCAAACACAGAGGAGCAGGTAGATAAACACTTCCTCTGATCGCAGTCTTCCTTCCTAATTTATTGCATCTGTCCCTTTTGCTAAGCAGAGTTAAATGACACCCATTGTTTGGTACCTATGCATTGTCTTAGATGAGTGAAGACTAACTCAAGGCCCACTCAATATCACAAGATGAAGTAAAGCTGTCAGCTCCTCCGTAGCTCCCTTGAAGATGAATGGTTAAGCAATGCTAATCTGAGTCCAGGAAGGTGTTTGTTGGTACTCAGAGCTTCCCGCAGTGTTTCTCATCAGAACAGCCTCAGCATGCCAGTGAGTTTGATGAAGATTTATTTACTGCCCTGTATCACTCTAACTCAAGCAAGGGCATCCCCTGTGCTGACTCCAGTTAAATATTCATTGTGACACATCAGTAATCATACTTCAGAGTGGTGATCTGCTAATTTACTCTAATGAAATAATTAATTGCAAAGCAAACTAAATCCAAGTAATTTAGTTTGCGATGGGAGTTGGTACTTAAAATATTCTGAACTGTTCTACACTCTTCTAAGTTTAACAATTTTCTGATCTGACTTCAATTTGCTTTATCCAGTCACAAGGCACTTTTTTTCAAAGAAGAGCAGGGAGTTGCTCTCTGTCCGAAGGCAGATTACTTGATCATTACTGCATTGCCATTTCCGACATTACATGCATGCCCTATGAAGGGTTCTGAACCTGAGGCATCGACTCTCTCTCTCTCTCTCTCTCTCTCTCTCTCTCTCTCTCTCTCTCTCTCTCGGCATAAACTGCTTTGGACCACCTGAGAGTGCCAAAGGACTGATGCCGGTATAGGGGCCTCTTTCCTTTCTAATAGGGAAGCAAGTCTCACGATGTGTTCCAAATTCAGGTGGCTCACCAACATAGATGATTGTGTTTCTTGCCTCAGTTTTGATCCTTAGCTTCAAGTGAGACACGGTAATTGACACACCAATCCTAGTAAGGCAGCTGAACTGTGACTAACATGCTTCAGAATTCCTGTATTGTTATCAGGGCTGTGATTCACTTGCACCCATTTTGTGTGCCTTCTAAAGACAGTTTCATCCTCTGTGAGTCTAATATATAATGGATAGCTCTGAAAATATTAAATAATTAGTTGCAGGGTTATTTTAATTCTGCCAGTCTCTAGGGCTTGGCAGGTTTAGACTAGGTATAAAGAGAAGCTGTTTCCATTAGCATACGTTTCAAGAATCTAAGGGCACAGTTTTAAGCCGATGGCGAAAGACCTGTGCTTGTGAAGAAAAGCTTTTGTACACAGTGGGTGGTTATCCCATGAAACTCACTGGCTTAAAGTCTGGGGGATGCAGATTCAATTGTGGCTTTCAAAAAGGAATTTGATAATTATTTGAAAGTAAAAGAATTGCAGAGCTGTGATGATGGAGCGGGGAAAATGGGATTGACTGGATTTCTATATACAGTGCTAGTACAAGCTCAATGGGCAAATGGCCTCATTCTGTGCTTGGCTGAGATCCTTCCTACAGTGCCAGGCCAATGTTAAACTGAGTGTTGAAAATAAATGTTACATTGGTCTCAGTGTCTTAGACCATCAGGGGGAAACTGGCAGGAATCCTGCTTCTGATCATTATCTGGAATCCAACCCTCCTTTACAGAGTCTCTGTATGGACACAGGACATGTACAGGATTGGTCTTGGGTTTCCATATCCTAGTCTGCCAAGAGAAGGGGGAAAGAGGAGTCAAGGCAAGACTTCCTCCACCTGTTCTGACCCTGACATGGCTCCATCTGTCTTTTCCGAAAACTGTCAGCTCCTCATAGCCACCTAGAAGGTATCTGTGGGTCCAGTGAGGTATTCAGTCTGATTTATGATCTCAGTTTTGTCTGACTGCAGTCCCAATTTGGTCTAATTTTGGTCTGACTTTGATCCTAGTTTGGTCTGACTATAGGCCCAATTTGGTCTGAATTTGGACCCAGTTTGGTCCAACTGTTGGACTGGTTTGATCTGACTGTGAGACCAGTGGAATATTTGCCTTGGATGTGCAGCTACTCAGGAGAATGAGTCCACAGTGTGTAGGGCAGGCTGTTGGTGAGCTCTCCAATTTAACGTGGGAACTATCACTGTCAAAGAGTGAAATCATGGCCATTCTACAATGGGAACCATTGTCCTGAGAAGCAATGCCAGGCGGAGAGGCATGGGCATTTAGACAGGGACGTGCTAAACATACTCTGGGACTGAGCTCGGTCCTACGAAAGGAAGGGAAACAAGATCTGTGTACAAAACAGAGCCTCATCTCTCAAAAAGAGCATCTAAACACGCAGGGGTGTTGGGGATAACAGTAGGAGGGTAGGTGCCAGCTCATATGAAGATCACTTCCAAGGTCAGAGGTACTGAGGCCAAGTGCAGTCATGTCACTCCTGCAGTCACGATCAACTAATTCAGAATGGACTTCGCAGGAAAGGTGATCTCCCTGCTCTGTCCAGTCCAGCTGTTCAATAGGTATCAAGGTCAGTGGCTGCGGGAGTTTGTTAAGAACCTTTCTGATAACATCACCAGGAGAAAGGGTAATGATGCTCTTCCCAAACTTTCTCAACGTGAACCTGTGGATCATACTCCCAGCTGATAGTTTTGTAAGATAGTGCAAAGCACTGCAAATGTTGGGAAGTCTTTGTTTATTGTTTCCAAGTCAGTGTTCAACGGAGTTGAAAAGTAACAGGTGAGCAGACAAATTGGAGGAAAAATAGAAAGACCTACAGAGTGCAGCAGTTGAATGAAACCTGGTTCACCTCAGCCAGTAATGGAAGCATCAAAGACATTGCCGAAGACATTCAGCCCATAAAAGACTCAAAGGCTGAATGGTTATTGCCAATGGACAAGGGGAAGTATGGAAAAGCAAAGGCGATGCAGTTAGAAAATTTAAAAATGTGCATCTGAAACATGGAATTATGTTCTGCAGAGAAAGAGAGCAGTTCAGTGCAATAACTCGGTTCTGGTTTCTGTTGTAGGATGACTCATCGATGTTCTTCCAATTTGGTCCATCCATCGAGCAGCAAGCCTCAGTAATGCTGAACGTTATGGAGGAGTACGACTGGTATATTTTTTCCATTGTAACAAGTTACTTCCCTGGGTACCAGGAGTTTATCAATAAGATCCGAAGCACCATTGAGAACAGTTTTGTCGGCTGGGAGATGGAGGAGGTCATGTCACTGGACATTTCAATGGATGACGGTGAGTCCAAGATCCAGAACCAGCTGAAGAAGCTTCAGAGCCCAGTCATCCTCTTGTTTTGCACTAAGGATGAGGCCACTTACATTTTCGAAGTGGCTGAGTCTGTCGGCCTGACGGGCTATGGTTATATCTGGATTGTGCCAAGTACAGTCACCGGGAATACAGACATCATCCTACCAGAGTTCCCAACGGGATTAATTTCTGTTTCCTACGACGAGTGGGATTACGGACTCCCAGCTAGGGTCAGGGATGGAGTTGCCATCATCACTACAGCAGCTTCAACCATGCTGGCTGAACGCAAGGAAATCATGGAACCCAAAACCAGCTGCTACAGCGTGCAGGAAAGAAGGGCTCATCAATCGAATACTTTGCACAGGTAAGGCATGATTCTGAACTTCTCACTGCTGAATTACAGGTTGATGCAGTTGACATGTATAGGATTCACTTTGCAAAAAAACACTCAGGCTCTGTGCACACAACTTCATAAAATGTTTGCATAAAAATGTATTTACCTTTCTCAATTTCTGTATGTCTATTTATTGGAATGTATTGAAATGTGCTGCAGATTATTCACTGATGTTATAACAGTCCCGGGTCCTCAGGACTGGTGGTGATGGGTATAATTGGATGTCTGACAGAGTGCATGGTACCACATCCTCTGGCTATAACTGAACTGCACCATAAGGTTTCCCTAGTAAGAAGAATGCAACATTACAGCCAGGATCCTTTGTTGTAGAAGTGTGACTGGCATTGTAATCCTGTTATTGCCATAATTCATTAACATAACGAAATAGCCTTGGAGATCCACATTTTGTTCCTCTACTTGGATCTGTTTACAGCCAATGTTTACAGACTTTATTCCCTCTAGTAGAACTTGCTGAAATGGCAGGAAAGGATGATGTGCCAGAGACAGGTGGGAGAATGGAGACTTGCAATGCATTTAAATTATAACATAGGAACAGTAATAATTCCAACACGTCTGTGTCAGTGCTAACTCTGCATAGAACCAAGTAGTTCTAATCATGTTTAGTAACTATTCCTGTATCCTTTCAGCCCCTTTCCTTCATCCACTTATCCAATCTAATCTTGAATGTTGACACTGCTTCTGTCTGAAGTGAATTCACATCACTCTGAGTAAAGATATTACCCTGCCCTCAGGTCTAACTCACTTATATTTAATCTTGTACCAATGGACTCTAGATATTGACCCCTCAATTAATCCTTCTCATCTGACTAATCCTTTCAGGATTTTAAAAATTTCCAGCAATATTGAACCAATAGCATGTGATGTTCTAATAAAGCCTGACTCCATTTTCCGAGTCTTTCTTTATGTTTGAAGTTTCTCTTATCAGTTTGCATGGACAGTGAGACTGTGCTGTACTTTCTGTGAACTGTGCCCAAAACTACACAAGATATAAAGATCTTATTAAGATTTTGTAGAATGTTTATAGTTTTTTTCCCCCTCACTCTTTAGCATACAAATGGTAAGAATTAACCAAGGCTGAAATACTACTTTAAAATAATTGGTTTCATTAACATTATAATATGATGGTTTGCAGATAATGTTGCTGACGACCTTATCTGGGAGCACAGCTCAGAAGCAAGAGTGATTAAATTCTCCTTCTGAGAGATTGTTTAATTGTTGAGGTCTGCTTTGAACTGCTTCTGTCAAAAAAGCTATATTTTATACCTCTTCATTGCTGGCAGAATAAGCTATTTATAATTTTGGGTTCTCTCATTGTTTGAGAAGATAGTTTTCTTGCTTTGGTTTGCTTAACTCAAACTGATCTCTTTTGAAAGTCTGGTGAATCTTGAAAGCAGCAGTTAATGGTCACACTTTGTCTTTTCAGTCTTAAAGCAATAACTTCATCCACAAAACCTTCAAACATGGTCGTTTACCAGTTGTCTAACATGCCATGTGATTTTGGTCAAACTTAAATTCATTTGTTAACCAAGTTCTCCTATCAAAACTTCCAGGGTTGCAAAGAGGCATCCAGAGCCTCATTAACTCACCCAAATTCTTCAGTAGACTCAATATTAGTAACCACTGCACCCAGTGAGAACAGATTCTGAAAGAATACTGCTACATTATATTTACTATGGTTTGTTCCATATTGTGATAGTGATTCAGTTTTTAATTTTAACTTGCCTTAAGGTGAATATTGGCAGGAAAATAAAACTATAAGTAGCTAAAAATTATCTCTAGTAAGCGAAAATTATTGCCAACGTCCAAATCCGAAATCTGCCGGAAATGACCGAGAGGTCGGGCAAGATTTGTGAAGAGAGACAGAGGCTCAATGTGTAAGGTCAATGATATATCATCAGAACTTTAACCTGGCAACTCAAAAAGTACAACTCCAAAAGCAAAACAGCGTTAGTAATAAGGCGGCGGCGAGGGCCACTGGACGAATAACTTGTATTTTATTAAGTGCAACTTTGGTGCTTTGTAGGTAACATTCCACGATTCAGTCTGTTTTTGTACCAGAAAGAAAACGATATTGGGTGGTTCATGGTCCGGTAAGAATAAAATATTACATCAGTACAGTAGAGCAGGAGCTTGTGATTTCAAACTCTGGGTGTACTGAGTTTTGCAACTTCGAAGCGATGGTTGAGAAAGCGATCACTAATAACACAATTGTAATTTAGTCAAGGATCTGGTGGGGAGCTCGCCCCAGAAAATACTGAAATTTAAAGGGTTACAAACATTTTAAAGAAATTAAATCGTTGCTGTGCGTGCGGTGATTTGCCTTCTGTCTACTACATAAACTGCCTTCAGGTGGGTCTTGTGCTAGAAGATAGATTCGGAAACTCGACCGTGATCAGACTTTGTGTTTTGACGTAACAGCAGCGTCTGGGAGACCAAAGCACTTGGTGTTCGCTGTTTCTGTTTTGTTGCATTTTTGATTTTCATGAGCCAGAGATCGGCTCACATCGCTGGCAAGGAACGCACAGTGATTAATAATTGCACTTATCGAAGCTCTACTCCTGTTGTGATATTCCCGATCTGATTTCGAAAGGATTTATTCTGGTATTCTGAATCCTAATGGCGGATGTTCATACCCAGAATTCATTGCGTAACAGAATACGCCCAGTCTACTTTGGCGGCAACCCGCACTCTCCTGCATGGGTGCTTTATCCTGGGAGGAAATGCCACTACAGCAGTGCAGTCGATGCATTGATTACTGTATTGCCAGTAGTGTAACCAGATGTGCACAAATGGAGTTTGTGACGTTTCTAGCGCATAAATATTTTTGGCGTTACTTTAAATTTAATGCATATCACGGAAATATGACAATGACCAATGATCACTGCAGGGTTTTGCAAAACTTGTGCATTTACTGGGCTGATTTTCTGTTGATAATGTTCCATTGAAACGTTGCATACGAAGGGACACAATTATAATACTTCACAACAAGGCTTGAAATTATCAATTTTCTCATGGGAAATGGGGTTCAAAGTTTTATTTCGGAGGCGGTTTATGCATTTAAAGGGGCAAAAGCGCGGACACGTGGGGGTAATTTGCGCCACAATTTGTTTGGATATCGGCGTTTGACCAATGATTGAGGGGAAGGCGGGACAGTCGACGCTGTCCTGGCCAATTGGATTGACAAGATGGGAAATATTAATCTTGCCACCTTTTATCTAATAATATCTAACACAAACAGAGTTGCTTTGCGATGAACGAGTTTGATTGATGAGATTTTCCAGCCTCTTCAGACAAATCCGGGCAAAATTTGGCCCTCTCCTGCAATAACCCTCTCAGATTACACCTTCAAATGATTTGATAGTTGGTGAACTTTTGGTAATGGCTATGAACTTTTGGTAATGGCTATGATCCAGGGAATAAACGTAGCTTTGAAATGGTGCACCCTACTTAAATCTTTAATCATGAAATATAATATTGCTAAATGCTCGATTCAAACAGGTTGCCAATATTTTTAATATTTGGTATGATCGCGGGAGATCCCCGAACGGGGGGTTGGTGTTGTGATGCTGCTGGAACACGAAAGAAACATATTCTGTATTGGCGATTTGCGTCGGTGGGTTTTTTAGTTGTTTTCTGTGGTCGAAGGACAGACATGAACTACAACCGTGGAACCTAGAGCAGCAGTTCAATTTAACTCTTCCCTGGTGCGCAGTGGGTTGTAACCGGCTGACCTTACAGCTCATTAATTCCAGAGCGCAATGGCAGATCTTCCTACCCAGAATGCATTGTGTGGCAGAAAGTGCTCGCCTTTTTTTTCGTGTAGCAGATAGTCGCAGTGGCTCTTTGTCTCAGAAACGTGCAGCAGATGTATGTGTGCATTAAGTCTGCATTTCCCAAAATATGCAACAAGGAGCACTGATAACATGCAACGTTATGCCGGTAATCATTTGTACTGTGCGGATAAGGCAATGGTCTTGTACATGTTTAAAAATAATACACGAGTATTCAAGCCTGTGAATTGAATGAGTGATTTTTTTCGGTCGGCAATCACTCTGCTGATAGGGAGTAAATTATCAGGCGAAATTTTGCGTATCAAAGTCTTAAAAACAAATGCATTGAGCATATTCATAATTTAGTATCATTAGAACATATTGCATTTCAAAACTTGAAATTATAGAGCAGTTAAATTTGCTCTTTACTAATGGTGTGAGGGGAGACTGGGGTGGAGGAAGTAGCATTTCCATGGCACTGATGGCTGCTTGGAGCAACGCAAGCATGTGTTGAAAAAGCCAGACTTGTTCTCTTCATTGTTGTGTCTGCATCAAGAGCCAGTAGTTAACTACCCGAAGCCTCTGACGGTGACTTGATTTATGAAAGCACTGTGTGCACAGAACAAAAGCTGCAAAATCTTTCTAAGAGCTGTTCTGTTGAAATCCGATTGGCAATTTACCAAGATGTTAACCTTGCTACTTTTATTTTAATAACCAGTCCAAAGGTAACATTTTCCAGCGGGTGAGTTTGCTGTACATTTTAGGTGAATGAGATAATATTGCACATGAATCAGATCCAGGCATCTTTATACAACAACACTGAATTAGACTTTTTGATGCAATTAAGATATCGATGCTGCCGCTGGTACAGAGGAAAAAAAGAATACTTACAGATCCAACTCAAGAAGTGAATGGGCGGATTTGGACTCCGTGAATGGCTTTACAGTATCAAAGAATGAAATGGAAAGAGATCTCGGCATATGACCAACAAAGATAGTAGGACATTGAACTAAAAGCCAAATAGTAGAGTTCTTTTGGAGGGACATGATTAAAATGCACCTATTGTATCCATATGGATTCGGGCATCTTGTGCATAGAAATGAACAATGGTGCGTCCAGTGAAAATACATACGCTGTGGAGCCATCTCAAGTGAACAGTGATGTGCGTCCTTCCCTCTCCTCTTTTTGCTGCTTCAACCTTATGCAAGGAGTATATGCAAACCAGGTACACCTGCATTCATAACCTCACACACAATGGTCACATTTACTGCGCTAGTAATCCAGTGGCCTTGATGTCTGCTGTGGAATTTAGATTAATAAAATGGAATTTTAAGACCTAGAAGTCAAACAAAGCTAGTTTAGCTCTCTTCTTCAGTTAAGAATTCTGCTGTGCTTGCCCAATCTGTCTTAAATGTGACTCCAGATTGACCAAGGTGTTTGGCTATGAAATGGCCCAGCAAGATACCTGGCTCAACTGGGGATCACCAACAAATGTTGGACCCACCAGTGATGTAAGATTCTGGCATGTTTAGATAACTATTAAGAGGGCTGTATGCCCAAATCCCCTCTTGTGCCAAGGAAATAAATTGGTCATGAAATTCTGCTGGAATCTGATCTGGTTACCAAGGCACTGTGAAAATATCCAACTGCTGGAGGCAGCACAGAGAAGAGAGGTGAGATGATATTTCGCTCTCTCAGTCGTCTAATCCTTGTTCCTCTGTGTAGAAAGCAGAGTGTTTAACATGTTTAAGGCAGAGATGGATTCTTGATAAGCAAGGAACTGAAAGATTGGAGACACAAGAGACTGCAGATGGTGGAACCTGGAGCAATAAACAGACTGCTGGAAGAACTCAGAAGGTCAGGCAGCATCTGTGGAAGGAAATGGACAGTCAGGTG
Source organism: Rhina ancylostomus (assembly GCA_030265395.1). Lineage (NCBI taxonomy): Eukaryota > Metazoa > Chordata > Chondrichthyes > Rhinopristiformes > Rhinidae > Rhina > Rhina ancylostomus. The sequence goes on from JARFYF010000067.1 coordinate 8,019,923, forward strand.
GAGACACTTTATCTGGACTGGAAGGTTACTAGGAGTACAGAGTTGAGGTCACGGTCAAATCAACCATAATCTTATTAAAAGGCTTGGGGGCGAGGGTGGGGAGGCACGTGACCTACTCCTGCTCTTAATCCATAGGTTTGTATGTAAGACTTGGGAGTGTAAATCTTCGGCACTGCTTGCCTTGGCAGATGGTGTCTGAGACGTGATCCCATTGAAGTAAATTGAATTGTTTCTTCCCACTGAGTTGGGAGTGGGAGAAGGGGATCCAGTCATGATGTAATGAAAATTAAATTTGGAACTGATGCTACCCACTGTAGTAAATCTTGGGTTGGGGTAAGTGTTTGGATTTTGTGTTTAAAATACAACTTGCTTTGAGTGGGAAAAGAACTGTCCACACCACCTCTGTGAGCACTCTCATGGTCTCCTTTCATTTCAGATTGACCTGGCAAGAAAGCCAATCAGGCATCCTCACTGAGCACGAGTTAAAGTTGCCGTGTGTATCCAGTGATGTTATTATGACCTGGCATGAGGATGCAGAGCAGGAGTCAATACTCAGGGCAGCTATTACCTCAGCGCACTTTAATGGCCACTTGCCAGTTTCTGTTAGGTGCATAGCATTAATCTTGCTCTGTAATTCCAATGTGAAACAGCTGCCAGACATCAAAAGTCTGGGCCAGAGGCTGCTGGTGAGAAGTTTTGTAATGGACAGAATTGAGAACAAGCCACAGCTTCTGTGTTTGCCACCAATACCACAGTAACTTCAGAACTTGTCAAGCAGGTCTAATGTCCAACGAATGCACAAAGCACTGAACATTTATCATTTTATTTCTACTTGATTTAACCCTAAGCTTCAATCGAATGTTGCTCATTCAAGTTCTATCCAGAGGTTTGAGCACAAAATCTTGCCTGAGATCTAGTGCGGTGCTGGGAGACTGTTGCATTATCAAAGGAGCAACTTTTTCAGGTGAGATCATCGTAGTGTCTGCCTCCTTGTGATGTAAAGCTGAAGAAGAGCACAGCAGCCTGGCTGATACTTCCCCTTCAACCTACACCACTAAACCATGACTTTGCTATTTGTGCCTCCTTATGAATGACCACTGCACCTTCTAGCAATGAGTACATCCCTGGCTGTATTTTATAACTGCAAATCTTTCTTCCTATCCAACCTATAGCTTAGTTCATCCTCACTGCTGCTCTTTTTCTTCATTTGTCTGTCCTCATTTGCGAATGAAAGGATTTAATCAGGAATCAAGAACGGAATTTAAATAATGACATCTTATGGTAAGCTTATATTTTCCGCTGGGAATGCCAGTAGCATCTTGAAGCCCTGTCCCTTTTCTCTATAGCCAAATAATAATTAACACGCTACAGCTTCCGTGCAGGCTGGTAATTGGATATATGCAAATCAAAATGGAAAATCGCCAACAACAACACTGACTGCATTTAAGGTGCACCTGTAATGTTGGCAACTGTCCCAAAGTGTTTGACAGGAACATCACCTGATAAAATTTGCAACCAAATCGCGAAGTATGTTTGAGGAACATCCTAATGGATGAGAGTGAGCTGGCTTAGATAAAGAGTAAGGTAGACAGACCGAGGCAGTTGAAGGTATGACAGACGATAAGGTTGGAGGAGAGGGAATGGAACCGCACAAGGGGTAAGAATTTGATGAAAGCAGAACTTTCAGAAGGTTGGAGGTCTGGAGGAGGATTGGGAGAAATTTCTTCACCCAGAGCGTGGTGAACCTGTGGAATTCTCTTCCAGTAGAAGCCAAACCATTAAATATATGTAAGAAGGAGGGAGATATATTCATGAATCCCCTTTGCATTTAGAAATATAGGAGGAGGCAGGAACAAGTCCTGAAAGTGGACAATCAGCCAGGCTGGAGCAGGAACTCCACTATTTTCTATGTTTCAAGGACAACAAAGTTGTGCAGAATCGGGGAGCGACCAAGGTTGGGTTGAAATCATAGAGAGATCCAGTACAGAAACAGGCCCATCAAGTCTGCATCAACCACCCATTTTACACTAATTCTACATTAATCTCATATTTTGTTATTCCCCTCACATTCTCATCACCTTCCCCAGATTCCACTACGTACCTACGCACTAGGGGTAATTTAGAGTGGTGGATTAACCTACTAACCATACATCTTTGAAGGAAACTGGAGCACCTGGAGGAAACCCAGAGGCCAAGGAGCAGAGTTAGGGCAACATCCAAACCCAATGGATTTAACCTTCCCAATATCTTCACAAGAAGCCTTGAAATAACAGGGATCAACGATAGGAAAATGGGGAAATTTTTAATATTAATGTAACGTTATGAAATAATGCTGGAAAAATTGGTCAATTGTGACCTGTTAAGAAGAGCTGATAGGCAAAACAATGAATTTGCCAAAAAAATTTAAGCATAAATTTATTGAAAAAATCCAAAGATTGATATTTGGGCTGGTCACACAGAATAGGATAGAATGAGTCAACACACTACCCTAGGTTATCGCTTATCAGGAACCAACAAAAATGTTATCGCGATCCCCAGTATGGACCTGCCTATTGTGCCTGAGCCAGGCAGACTCGCGCACTGCAGAAGGAATTACAACCAGGCAGCACTGAATCTGATCACCAGAGAGCCAATAAACCCAACCCACAGTCCAGACAACCCACATTGGACTATTGACAACCCCTTCCCCGCAAGTATGGATACTACAGCAATAGGTCAAACCTTGCCACGGAGGCAAAGGAGGCACAAGAACAGACCTGGAGACACAGAAACTGACCCAGAGACACAGCAACAGAGAGAGGACCCAGCACCAGAAGGGTCAATGTACAAACTGAAGTGAGGCAGCACGAAAACAAAATGTTGGCTGTGTGTGATGATGTGAGTTTTCACCAGGCAGGATGAGGACTATTGGCTAACTCCCCCACCAATCACAGCTGGAGGTGATTGTGACTGAATCTCACTTCATCTTTTGAGTTACGTAACTATTCCCCCACTCACCAGCATTTTGCTGGTAATCGAATGGCATTGCATTCAGAAGCCTCCTTGATGTAATTACAGTCATGACATTAAATTGCAGGCACAACCCATCTTGTCCCAGTTCTGACTGTTAACTCTCAGTGCAATGTGAATATTGCGTCTGACAAATTTTACCTGGAAAGTGGAAAATGATGATGGCTGGACCATGCACCCCAAAACTCTGGTTTCAATCAAGTGTTCCTGTCCCTTTCGCTGTTGGTGGGAGTTACCCACAGTTGATGATTCTTCTGCTCCTTGCAAATATCCTGCCATCGAATGATTCCACCGAACCCCATCACCAGCCCAGCGATATCACCGACTGCTGCCAAGAGCTGTAAACAGCCAAGAACATTCATGAGGATGTCTGGAGCATCTAGAGTTGGAAATCTGGTGAGTCCCAACAATTAGGGCGTGTGGTCAGTTGCTGGTGTCCCGAAGCTAGGGTGAGGGGTTATGTGTTGAGAGGAGGAGGACTGAGAGAGTGAGGCTGATGGTCTGAGATGCTCTGCAGACTTGGGGGCTCGAAGGGAAAACTAGGGAAAGGGGAGAAAGGGTGTCTAAGGAATGGTGTTGAGAGAGTGTTGTCTGGGATTGATGAGAGAGGGGATGGGGGCTCTGCCTTGATTAGAGGGGGGGACTAGAGAATGGGATCAGTGGGGTCAGCAGTGTAGGAGTGGGGTTGAGAATGAGAAGAGGATAATTTAGGAATGGTATTGATAAGATTAGGTGACTGGAGAGTGGAGTTGGTGTGAGATAGAGATTGGGGGTCAATAGAGGGCAGATTCAGATTGGGAGGGGCAGGAGTGTCTGGGGAATGGGGCTCAACAGATGATGGATAATGGGACTGGGAAAGGGGTTGAGTGGAAATGTCAGTCAGTCAGGAGGCTGAGTGGGCAGTGGGGTTGGGAGGGGGTTACAGTGGTACTGGGGTTGGTGGGTAAATGGAGAAGTTGGGTCAAGGGTATCAGGGGAATGCGGGCTGATGGAGAGAAGGTTCCCAAGAATGGCTCTTGACGTGGGAATAACACTGGGTATCTGTCACTTGGGGAGAGAGGAGTTTAAACTGGGACTTGATTGAAAGACCGGGGAATGGGGCGATTGGGAATTTGGTAAGTAGGGTCTTGGGATAACTGGACATTTGAAATTGGGGGAGTGAGAGTGACTGGCAGTAGGGGGATTGGAGCTGAAGGAAATTAGGATTGGAGAATCGGATGGAGGTGGGTGTAGGGATCGATATTTCCTGTGGAGACTGGAGCAGCTGCAGGAGTGTAGTCAGTGGAACTGGTGCTGAGAGTGGACACCCACTCAAGGGGTAAGTAAAATCTGATCATTTTGCTCTGGGAAATTTGGTGGAAAGTGGTTTCTAGTGGTGGTTAACTGTGGGAGTAGGCAATGGCAATGTGTATTCCCACTGCAGGCACAGAGCTAAAAGTTTAGCCCCGAGGGCTATTAGTTTATGGGATCTTTCACCAAATGTGGCTCATAACCACATTCGAATATAAACAGCTAAAAATTTGAAATGAAGGAAAATGAAAGGATCAGGGAAATGGTGATACTGGTCAGCACAAGTCTTGTGGTCGAAGCTGATTGGCTGCCTCCTGTGCAACACTATATCCCTTCTCCATTCCCCTGGTATCAAGATCTCCACCCTCCTGACTTTAGTTCCTCTTCAGCCTACTTATCACCCCTCTGTGCCTGGTCCTTCTGAAATCTCCTCCTTTAAAATATTATCTGTGATTCCATGGAAATTCTCCTTTATTGAGACTGAACCCTGTGATGGTTTCAGAAACGTTGGTGCTGAGCTGTTTAGGACAATCTGCCCCCTGAGGCATTCCCACACACTGGGTGCACTGCCTTTGATTGGGTTGGGTGGGTCTGGCTGGAATGGTTTTGGGTGAAATCCAGGCTCAGAGTGGCTCCCAGTTCAGAGGCACCACCGAGACCAAACCAAAGGAAAGGAAACTGGGAGATTGATGGGATGGATTGAAAGTGGGGAACCTGACCATGTGTTCGAGGTAGCGGCTTCTGTCTGCGGTTTGAAGGTGAAAGGAATTGCCCCGGTTGCAAGTAGGATAATGGGGCATCAAACAGTCATATTATCAACTATCAGCGAGTCCTTATTATCATTGTCAGGTATAAGTGGAATCTATATATTACTGGTAACAATACTAGTCATTGTTGCAATTAAAATGATTAACGTTGGTTACTGACGGAATCAATATCTTTTTTGGTTTCTCCTCTCCCCACCTCAGTCCCGCCGCCCTGACAGCTTTCTCCCACTCCCCCTTCCCCCTTTCAGTTACCTGTCAGTGTGCCTATTCCCAGCTGGGCTCCTGGAACCTCTCACTGCAGCTGCTGGTGTGGCACCATGAGAAAGACTATTCAACTACAGGGGACGCAGTCTTTGTAAGGTAAATGGAAAAATACTCATTAAAGTCGTGTGATCAGCTGTCAATGTTTTAGGCATGCCAGTGTCATATATCATGAGAGCTTCAGGAATGCCTTTGGTCAGAGTTAGCAATGGTGCCAGTTGGAGGGTGGAATTGAGGGATGAGGAATGGGAAGAAGTCAAGAGCCTTAAAACTTAATTGATACATTTAAAATTGGAGGGAGAGAATGAAGAGGCAACAGGCAAGAGAATGAGCAGTTTCTGACTTGTTGTTAATGCTCTGCTCCTTAAACTTACCTCAAAGTTTAATGTGAGCCTTCATTAGAAACAAGTGTTCATCTCTCATCTCCTCTTCTCCCATTCTGTCGTCTCCTCTACCCCTAACTGGATCACCCTGAGAAGTTGGTGGGTTGCTGTGATCCTTTTACAAATAGCACTTTCTTCTCGACCACCAGAGGATATTGAGGATTGTTGGCTCTAGGTAGGACTGCAGTATTATTTGGGCCAGGGCAACGGCAGGTGGCAAATTACCATCCCTGAGGACCATTCATCAAGACTTTTTTAAACCATGTTTGTTCTGATGACCCTAAATTCATTGAATTCAACTTCATAACTTGTGTGGGGTTGGTTAGCTAATCCAGTCCCACGGTCAGCAGGTTACCTGCTCGGGGCCTGCTACCTAACTGTTGTGATGGAGAGAATTTGGGAGTGGGAGGACTAGGATGGTGTCTAAGAGCTTAAAAGGCACAAGAAAAAAAATCGCTGAGTACACTCCCACTGAGGTTGTAACAGCAGCCAGATCGAGACAAATGAGCAGTGACCAGTCAGCTAACAAACTGTGGATTATCTGCAGCTCATTACTTAGAGGCCCCACAGGCTGAGTGGACACCAGGCTTAAACTTTATCTGGGGCTTTGGTATAGAGTGAAATATTAAATCATTTTGATTGTTCCAACACTGAGGTTTTGGGAGGAGGTTGGTATTGGGAAAGATTCCAAATTCCAGTGGGTAGAACGGTGATGGCTCAGTCACCTGTTCTTTACCCTGCTTGATTTCCCTATCTCAGTGAGCAAGAACACAGCGGTGATGCTGGTGGCCCCATGATCCAGTGGTTCAAACTACTGACCGAGAGATGTTGTTTTAAATCCCATTCTGGCAGCTGGTGAATTTAAATTTAGTTAATTAAACAAACCTGGGATAAATAAAAGATTATTTCCTTTTTATTCTGCTCTTATTAATAGGAATAAATAACAAAGTAAAATTTTCTTTATTCTAGTTTTGTTTAAGGGAAAACATGGAGGTATTGAATTGTCATTGGGAATCCCTCTGGTTTGTAAGTGTTCCCAAAAGGAGGAGATCTGTTCGCCTCTCTTGGTCTGGCCATTGCAGGAGACCAGAGCCCACAGGCTGCGGAAATGGCCCAACCAGCCTTCCGGTTGCACCAATCTGCACACCAGAAGGCAAAGGCAAGGATATAGCCAGTTTGATTAATCTGGCAGAGGCCTCCTCATGAACATTGGGGCAGCACAGTGGCGCAGCTAGTAGGCCTCACGGTGCCAGAGACCAGGGTTCGATCCTGATCCTGGACGCTGTCTGTACAGTTTTTATGTTGTCCCTATAGGTTTGCTCCAGGTACTCCACTTTCCTCCCGCATCCCAAATGCAGGTTGGTAGGTTAATTGCCCACACTGTGGAGGTGAGCGGTAGGGTCCGGGAGTTGATGAGAATGTGGGGAGAATGAAAAATGGGATTAACGTAGGATGTGTAAGTGTGTGGTTGATGGTCAGGACAGACTTGGTGGGCTGAAGGGCCTGTTTCTGTGCTGTATCTCTCTTTGACTCTGTACAGTTTAATTGAGGGATCTGTCCCACAGGCAAGTGGAGCAGTAGCCTGAGACTGACATTTTACATCTGCTCTGTTTCTTTCCACATTCACTTTATCCCAACCACTCTCTCTGTGCTCTCACTCTCCATACTCGCTGTGCTCTATCTCCCTTCCCTCTGTCTTCCCCCTCACTGTTTCCCTCCCCTACTCTCAATCTCCCCCCACCTCTTGAAGTCTCCCCCCAACCCTTGCTGTGCTCTTGTCTTAACCCCCTCTGTCTTAACCCCCTCTGTCTCCCTCCCCTCTTGCAGTGCTCTCTATCTTTTTGCTACATACACACACTCTGGTGCTCACAGTCGCTGGGCCTGCTCCAATTAATGCAGCCTCTACCCCCTGGTGTTTACTGCAATGATCTATGCCACCTTAACCAGCTTTTGCGGATCCTGTAGAACACAGGACTGCCTAAGAAGGGAAAGAGTGATCCCTTGGTAAAGTACCCCTGCATCCTCCGACTATTTACTACGATACCGTGTTGCTCTGATCCACACCACAGCTGCAAAGTATTCAGTTAGTTCTGTGGTGGTCTGAATATACTTCACTCTTGCAGTATTTTGGCCTGATATTCCAGCAGATTCCTTTACTGTGCTAATGTGTTTCTGTACCTCAGTATCTTGCAGTAGTGTGCTCTGTAGACTCGAAATATTTAAAGTGTCACGTTGTATTGCTAAAGCACTCCTTTACGTGTGCATTCCTGCATTCTGGCTATATATTACCTTAATGCACACTATGCCTTCCACTTGTTCTCTTGTAATGTCTTGTACAATGCCTCAGTACCTCCCTTTACAACAGTAACCTGATGCCTCTTGGATTTTGACTCACTACAATGTGGACAGTAATGTTGTTAGTACACAACATATAGCCTTGGTAGCTTCACTTACAGGGCACAGGTTGCTGTGTAGCTTCAATATATTCTTTTATCATGCTGATGCATTGCTTCAATGCCCCCTTATAGCTTCAGTATTCAGTATTGTAATGGTGCGCAGTCTTTACGGTAGTATATTACCTTGGTGTAAGCTACAACCTCAGTGTGTTCCTGTACTGTGGTAATGAGTTGCCATGGTGATATATATAGACTTAGTTTATTCCATTACTGCAATAATGTTTTAGCCTGATGTGCCCTGTGGTGCTAATATTTTCCTTTTATTATAGTTTAGCATAGTCATGATGCACCCTATTGCCTCAGTCTCTTTCTGCACTCGAGTAATGTGTTTTTCTCCCCCAAATAAACTGAGAAAATGTATCGATATGTCAGCAGAAACTTAAACTTTTAATGTATATTTGAAGAGTTTCTCGGGCAGCAAGCTTCCTCTTGTGCTCAGAACCAGGATCAAATGATAAAATCACAGAATAGTAGAAACTATAAACAGAACAATTGCATCACCAGCTTGGATTTAAAATCAGTGCCCCAGTTAGCAATCAGTGATAAGAATTAGGTTTGTGGTCACCAGGAGAGGGGATGTGAGTGTATCCTTGAGAAACACAAGGAGCAGGGTCTGCAGACACCTGACCCTCCTGTCCACCCTGACTTCCCATCACAGTCAAAGGTGGACGTTCTATGGCAGGATACTGAGATGCTACTTGTTTGGACAACGGGGATATGTTTTGGCAAGAGGCTGTGCTCTACATTTATAGAATGCATGATGGTGGGGGCACTTCTAGATCTCAGAGCTGCTTAGTCAACACCACACCCTGAAATAGTAAATGACTCTCAGGAACATGAGAACAAACACTGCATCCATAGAACACCACAGCACAGAAAACGGACCATTCGGCCCTTCTAGTCTGTGCTGAAACTTTATTCCACTAGTCCCATTGACCTGCACCCAGTCCATAACCCTCCA
>JARFYF010000067.1:8349266-8361321 GCA_030265395.1 Rhina ancylostomus
AGCTGAGAAAAATAGAGGGCTATAGGTAAGCCTAGTAATTTCTAAGGTAGGGACATGTTCGGCACAGCTTTGTGGGCTGAAGGACCTGAATTGTGCTGTAGGTTTTCTATGTTTCTAAGTTTTCATAACTTTACTGCTTTTCAGTTCCCTTTCACAGAAGGTCTGGTCACCATGCACAGAAAGATAAGTCAATCAGAAATCCTCCAAGTGGTTGTCTTCCTGAAGCCTGGTAGTGCATTTTCAAGCTCTGGTTCACAGCTCAGGGCTTTGGCACAATGTCATCTGGTGCCCTTAAGTTCCTTCTGCAATATTCTACAAACATTTACTTTTTAAGTACTTATTCGATTTCCTTTTGTAAAGTTCACCGGAATCTATTTTGAGCACCCATTCACACAGGGTATTCCAGACGATAACAAATGAATGCCATGGAATCAATTCTTCTTACCCATCTAAATTTTTGGTAAACATCTTTAATACCTAACCTTTGGATGTTAATCCTCCATACAATGGAAAAAGTTACTTGCCACTTTGGAGTCAATTTAATGGATGATTTTGAAATTGTGATGTTGTTTGATGAATTTACATGAATCTGTTAGTTAACTGGTCACATGCTTTCTCTTAAGGAAGACCTTCTGAATATTGAAAGAAACATGTAGTAGTAATTGTTCCAGTAGCATTTGCCCTTCCCAGTGTCCAAACCCAACCAATGCGTTGACTTAGGTTCTAATATCACCCATGAGTTACTGTGTCCCAGGCAGCATTTTAGCATTGAATTGTCCCGGGGCAGAGCCAGTAGGAACCGTGATGGTCAGATGGTTAGGTTGGATGATGGGACAAGTGGTTTTGTGGGTTTGCTCTCTTCTGCAATGAAGAGATTTTGTGGGATCATCTGCAATGACCTGGAGCGACACCCACCCAACCACAGTTATGAAACTTCACAGCTTTGGTGACACAACTCCAACATGCAGCACAAGGTGGGTGCTACAGGCACCATTAGAGGAGGCTGGCAGACCTCTTATCTCTGGGTACTGAACCTCCAAAGATGTGCCAAACTTCTCCCATACATTACAATACAATCACCAATATAAAGAGCCATGGCGAACTGAGGCCATTCAGCTCATCATCTCTGTTTGAGCTCTTTGTTGAAGCCATCCAAAACCAACATCTCCATAGTTCTCTCCCCTGGCCTAGATTTTCCTTAACTTTTCCCTCTACACCTCTACACCTGTTGTAATGGGTTATTTGCAATCTAACTTCTTAATTGTTTCAGTAAATAAAATTTTAGACTCATCAAGTCACACAGCACAGAAATAGGCCCTTCGGCCCACCGCATCAATGCTGACCATTGTACTCATCTATACTAATCCCATTTACCTGCATTAGCTCCAAAGCCTTCTATGCCTTGGCAAGTCAAGATGTTTTTTAAATGTTGTGAGAGTATCTGCCTCCACCACCTCCTCAAGCAGTGCATTTCTGATTCCAACCACTCTGTGTGAAAAAAACTCCCCCTCAGATCCCTTTTAAGCCAACCTTTCACCTTAAACTGACATCCTCTTGTCTTAGGGATCCCTACTGTGTGCAAAAGATTCTCACAATGTACCCTATTTATGCTTCTCATAATATTATGTACCTCTAACAGGTCATCCTTCAGCCTCCTCTGTTCCTGGGAAGATGAACCTAGCCTATCCAGTCCCTCCTCATAACTGAACTGCTCCAATCCATGCAACATCCTGGTGAATTTCACCTGCACTGTCTCCTGTGCAATCACTTCCTACCTACAGTGTGGTAACCGGAACTACACACAATACTCCAAATGTGGTCTAACCAGTATTTTGTAAAGTTGTAACATGACGTCCAAGCTCTTATATTCTATGCCATGGCTGATGAAAGCAAACATCCCATAAGTTTTCTTCACCTGTGCTGCTGCTTTCAGGGATTTATGAATTAGTACCTTAGGTCCCTCTGTTCATCAGTATTCTTTCATCATTTCACACTTTGTCTGAAATGTTAACTGTTTCTCTTTCCATAACTGCTGCCTGACCTGCTGAATCTTTCCTGTATTTTCAGTTTTTATTTCTGATTTCCAGCATCTGCAGTTTTGTTTTGATTTTCTCTTGTCATGTGTCTTGGAAAAACATTTTTCTACAATAATAGGCAGATGTGGATGTGGCTTGGAAATTAAAAAACTGCAGATGCCAGAAATCTAAAACAAAATTAGAAAATGCTGGAAGCATTCAACAGGACACGCAACATCTGTGGAGAAAGAAACAGAATTAAACTTTCAGGTTCAAGACCCTTTGACAATACTGCGACCAGCTGGCTTCTAATCTGAAGTGGATCCTATACCTTATGCAGACCATCTCCAGAGACTTCCTCCTGCTGATGCTTCACTGCTTTCCAGAGCAGTACAGTGTAGAGGACTTGGTGACAGAGGTGGTCTGAGGGAAGGAACTGAGTTAAAATTCTTCAAAGAACAGGGAATCATTTACAACGAGTAAACCTAGACATACACACAAAACCATCTACAAGGAGCATCTGAATACTGCACAAAGAAAATAAATTCATAAGTGAATGCATTGTACCATCATACATTTCAGATTTGGTTTTCTTGCATTCCTTCCAATCAGTGACTTATCCTTTTGTACTTTCCTCCCTTGCCTCATCTGTTGACTTGTTTAAAACCTAATACATCTCTAACATTTTCCAGTTATACAAGGTAAACAATCTAAAGTCACCAGTAGGTTCTTTGCTAGGTTGTTGTTCTATTCAGACAAGTGAACAGGTCAGAGTTTCGACCAGACATCCTTTACTGACAGCTAACTACACCCAATGGCAATGTATCACCCATTACCTCTTGATCTATTCACTTTGAGCCTTAATGCATTTGTAAAGAGATTTACAGTGAAGCACAGACCTATTGAAACAGATACACTCCAGGCGCACTGAATGTGGTCTGCACGAAAGGGGGGCTGCAGATCAACATTCCATCGTAACCTTTGATTGATTATTTTCCTTTGTCCGGTGGCACTCGCTCCATAAAATATCATTAATTTACTCTGGGTCTCCATCTCAACTGGTTTATACATGTGCAGCAGGGGAAAGGGCTAAATGAATGTGCCCAGCAATGGCAACACAGTCTGCCCATCACTCCCCTCACCTGGATCTCCCTATCACCTGCCAGCTCTTGCTCCTCTCCTTCTCCCCACCTTTTTATACTGGCTGTGAAAGATAGCTGGGAAAGCAAGGGTTAACGGCTGGCAGTGTAATGGTTAATATTATACTTTTTAGTAAGATTCTCACTGTGAAAGGATTTTCAAGGTAAAGAATGATAATCTCACTATGATGTGAGTTAGTTGTGTCTAGTTTTAACAGCAGGTGCAAGTGGGGGGAAGAAGTTTTTTAACTCTATCTTGTTATGTTTGAAACTTTATGTAAACAATTGCCTGTGTAAGTGTAGATTCTCACATAGCTTTCCCACGAAAAAGGGTATAAAAATACATTGTAGCCGAGCCTCCTTTGAGTGGGTTTCAGTATAGGGTTAGAGTTACATGGTAATCTCTGCCTCTGTATTAACCCCACTCCCGCTAGCGAAAGCTAATAAAGCATTAATCGAAAGTTCTTTGGTTCTGCTGTTGTCTGATTCTTTTCAGAAGTGCGGGTCGACTTTAACATTATAGTATTGAAGATGGGACTGTTGTCAATAAACAATAGTCTAACACAGGTGTCTTTACTGTCCAGATGCTCCAGAGATGAGTGTAGGGCCAGGGAAATGGTGTACACTGTAGACCTGTTACAGCGGTAGGCGAATTGCAGTGAGTCGATGTTTTCTGGGAGACTGGAGTTAATGTGTACCATGACCACATTCTCAAAGCACTTCATGATGGTGGATGTCAGAGCCACCGGGCGGTAGTCATTAGGGCACGTTACCTTGTTTTTCTTAGGTATCAGGATGATAGTGGTCTGTTACTGGGTATAAAGAATTGTTGAAAGAAAGATTACACAGATTAATAATTGTAGACATAATGAAGTGAGCAACCCTCATATGTACAGCAGACATAAATGACACAGCAGATTCTATATTCTACTGGGGTAGAATATCTTCTGGATGTTTTGTATGTCCTTCTGTGGGTCTCCTTCTCATTGCCAAATGCAAACTGTCAGGTGCAGAATTGCCAAGGTGCATAAATGCATTTTAAACAGGTTATTGAGTAAAAGGGGTTGATAATCAGGACTCACATGCAATCTGCTTCTCATCTGAGATGCTCAACAATTGCTTGCTAATATCTACGTTTGCATGCTTATTAAGTTATCCAAAAACTTTTACAGAAAACCTTAACATATTGGGCAAATCAGGTAGTGGCTCTCAATGATGACGGCAGCTGTGGCTTACAAACACACAGTTGGGAACCAGCTTACAAAGACTGGGTATATAAACCAGGATCTGCTTTTTTTTAAACACTAAGAGATTTGCAAGATTTACCCTGATCATAATTTGAAGATTTTCCCTGCCTGCTGGTTTAGTAAAGCATTTGCAATTTAACAATGAATTGAGGAGTGAACAGGAAATCTCCCACTCCTAGTTTATAGCATTAGAAAGTGGAAGAGGCAGTTTGTATGGGTTGATAAATTCTAAAGATGTTTGACTAATTAAATACGTCATTTCTCTTGAGTGTTTATTCTCAGTGCAGTGTTCTCACTGCATGCAGACTACTTCATTTGCTGAGGAGTTGCAAATGGAATTAAACGTTGTGCAATCATCAGTGTATATCCTCACTTCGAACACCCACAGCCCTCTGATGTCGAGAATTACAAAGATTTACAACCGTCTGCATAAAGAAAATTGTCCTAAACCCAGCTCTAATTCTAACCTCTCCAACTAAAGGAAACAATCTCTTATCATGTCAAGTCTTCGCAACATGATTATCACATGAAGTTAGTTTTGCTTCCTTCCCTGCTTAATGCAGTCATTCTTTTTTCCTTGTTTATTGTGGCTCTAGTTTTACAAATGGACCACTAATCATATATAATGTTTATTCTCTTTCCCAGACCCCACACTCTGTACTGGTCAACATTGGAGATTACAACTAAACTTTCTAATCTACCTAAAACTTTTATCACCGATCACCCTGCACTTGCTCATTTGCAAGTCCCCTCCATCTATGGAAAGGCAGTTGAGTAAATGTTACAGTGGGTTGCGAAGGACTGGCATCCCTTTTGTTTTGTTGTTAGAGTCATAAAGTCAAACAGCACAGAAACAGGCCAACTCACCCATGCCGACCAAGGTGCCTATCTAAGTTAGTCCCAATTGCCTGCATTTGGCCCCTATCCTTCAAAACTTCTCCTATCCACGTACCTGAACAAGCATATGCTTTAAATGCTGTTATTGTACCTGCCTCAACCACTTCCTCTGGCAGCTCATTCCATTTACGTAACACATCTGCATGAAGAAGTTGCCCCTTAGGTCCCTTTGAAACCTTTCCCCTCTTGTGCTGATTCTGTTTGCTCAGCTGGTCCTGCTGCTGGAGACCAACCAGCACATAAAAATATGGATGCAGCTATTCATTTCACCTGGTCTTTGAGCTAAAAATAAGCCACGTGCTGATTTGCCTCTGACTCACTTTGCCATGTCCACCAAATATCCGTAGGGTCTTATTCTGTGGAAAATTTTGTACTTCAATAATTGAGGCCAATTGCCAGTGCACTTTGTGTCTTTAGAGCCACTCTCACCATTGGCAGGGAGCAGGCTTTAGCCTACTGCCCAAACCAAATGCAACCCTAGTGTTACACCAGGATAGCAGAAGTGGAGGGCTGGTCTGACTCGCCAAGGGCAGCAACCTCGCACCTCTCAACTCCACAGGATGGGAAGTGAACTTTCCCTCACTGTTTCCTTGGTGATTTCAGTAAGATAGACTGCTACAGGCAAGCTGGTTGGATGGGGGAATGCACGGGATGTTGCTGGAGCTGGATTCTGAAAAAAGCTCGCGACCCTCCTTTGCAGATTTCATCCACTGAATGCTGCCTTCCGGCAGGTGGTAAGAATGTCACACCAACTGTGAGGAGCAGTATGCCAATGATTATGTTACAGGCACAGGTCATTTGCAGGGTGCTCAGCCAGCAACTGACTGCAGTTGTGCCCACTTAATATCGCTCTGATCTACGGGCTGTTCCCAGGGACACGTACCTGGGCACGCATCAGGCACAGCTGGAAGGTCATCAACTCGGTGAAAGACACACTTTAATTTACCCAAAACACATTGGTCTTTCAGTATGTGAGATGTCCGTAATTGAATGCTGCCAACTGGTGCATTCCTGGCTGCAGGAGTATGATCTAGGGGATGCACTGAAGCCAATGCAAAGGATTTGTGGGGAAGGACTGCAGTCTAAGGTCCTGTCACCAATGGACAATGAAGGGGTGGGTCCTGTGTAACAGCCCCTGAAACACTTAAAGTGTGTATCATCCAGTGATGCTACGAGAGTGGTAATGGTGTCTTGTAGACAGAGTATACTAATACTACAAATGTGTGGAGCTGATAACACCATGAAAGTCTAGACTGGACGTCACTGAATGTAAAGAAACTCATGCACTGTGTATCCTTTGTATTTCATATATATATATATATATATATATATATATATATACACTGTATATATTTTATGAATAAAGTTTTATTTTTGCAATAAAAAATCTGAAATATTTGCCAAGCAGTTCCTACCCCACTGACTGAATACCACTGAAATGTGTGTTGGTGAGAACATTACAATGAAAAAGACTTACAATGTACTTATCAATCATATGCACACACAGACATACACAAGACAAGCACTAGGTAATGAGGACAATTCAGGTAAAAACACTAATTAGTCACTGACTGATTGACAAATACCAACTACATTTATAACCTTAGCAATATTAACTGCACAAGGCTATTAAAATTGATGAAGATTCAGACCATTGTTATGTCTGAAAAAGGACATGAGGAAACCTGACCTTCAATATGTGTAATGGGCGAAGAGAGTGCCATGTGATTGCATCAAAATCATTTTTTTTATTTGATCCATATATTCAATTGGACACTTTCTCTTACTTCCTACATCAAACACATTTCCTCAGGCTCTATTCTTGCCTTAAAAGAAGGAAGGTCTATTGAACAAATTCTTCAAATATGAAAATAAGAAATGCAGTAAGCATTTAGCAGACAACCCATGGAGAGAGAAATAATGTTTCAGATTGATGAACTTTTCATCAGAACTTAGAAAATAAGCAAATGCTGTGAAGGAGAGGTTGGTGGAGAAAGCAAAGAGAGTATCTGGGTGAAGACCAAAGGGGAAACTGGTCAATGCAGGTCTATGGGTGTTGGCTGAGAATGGGTGGTAAAGGCATGTTAACAGCTTGTAAATAGAGGGAGGTGGATGAGAACAGAGAGGAAAGAGACAATGTGCAATACAACGGCAGTTGCTACAGATCAGAAGTAAAAGAGAATGTTTGAACAGCCCAGCGGGTCAGTTAGCAACTGCGGTAAAAGAAAGACTTATTTAATGTTACAGGTAGGTTCTTACACAAACTCAAAAGACCACCTATCTGAAATTTAATGTTGAAGCCCAAGGGCTGAGATGTGCCCAGATGAAAAATGAGGTGCTGTTTACGGAGCTTAAACTGGGGTTTGTTAGGAGCAGTGTAGGAGACAATCATCAGAGAGGTCAGTGTGGGAATGGGATGGAGAATTTAAGTGGCAGTCAACTAGAACTTTAGGATGAGCTCTGTGGACTGAAAAGAGCTGTTCTGCAAAGCGGTCACCCTTTCTGTGTTTAGATTCTCCAATGTAAAGGAGACCACTTTGTGAATATCAAATACAGTTCATTAAATTGGAAGAAGATCAAGGAAATTACTGCTTCACCAGGAAGCAATGATTAGGTCCCTGGATGATGGGAAGCTAAAAGGGAAGATATTTCATCCCCTGAAATTGAATGGGAAGTACTGTGACAAAGGGAGTGGTTGGTAGGGATGGAAGAGTGGACCAGGCAGTGGATATAAGTTAGCTCAGAGGCTAGAGTGCTATGTCAGTTTGGTGTACTTGGGAACCTATCAGTTCATCAGATAATTTCTCAATGATTCCTTTTTTTCATGGGTCACAATTGACATACAGCATCTGTGTCCAACAATACAGTACCTGCAGAGTTCTCTGGTGAAGGAAGATAACGTGAATTGATACTGCAAGTTAAATATCATTATGATGATGATCATATTTCTCTCACTGTTGATGTCAAGTCAACATGATTGATGGTTGCATGACATGTGAGTCATACACATTCAAGTTAGGAACACGAGTAGGCGAATCGGCCACTCAAATCATTTCATTAGAGTCTAGCTGATCTGCTTGTAACCTCAAATCCACATTTCCACCTACTCCAGTAACCTTCTGCCCCTTTCCTTACCAAGTACTTGTCATCTCTGGCTTAAGCATTTTCAGTTTTTGCTTTCACTGCTGTTTGAGGAAGGGAGTTCCAAAGACTTAAAACTATCTGAGAGAATAAAAGATCATTCATCTCTTGTCTTAAATAGGCAAGCACTCACTTTTAAACGGTGACACCTAGTTCTAGGTTCTCTCGCAGGAGGCAGTATCCTCTCCACATCTATCCTGTCAAGACTCCTCAGGACCTGACATGTTTCAATCATTGATATTTATTAGTATTACCTTCTCCTATTCCTGCTGAAACACCACTGATCTCCAGCACTTCTTCCTCTAGGATCTGGGAAATTTGTGGATGATCATCTCCACTTTTCATCCCTTCCCTATGTTTTGTGCTCGATTCAGTGCAGGATTGAAGGGACTCGTAAAAGCACACACTCACTGATCGATGCAGTATTCTTGGTGAGGGTGACGATGGGGGGAGGAGGTGTTATAACATTGCTTAGGTATCACATAACGCCACAGTCTACCACAGGATTCCCTCCAGCAGAGCCGTTGTGTCATAGACCTAGTGCAATTGCCTTTACTACAGCTCAGTTGAAGGGGAGAGTGGAGGGAAGTCAAAGGAAAGCCATGATCCACATCCTGACAACTCATTGGGCAGAAGCAAAAGAGAAGCAGCTCAACCATCACAAGAAAGCGAGAGTAGAAAGAACAAAAATAAGTGCAGAAATAATATAGCGATGACATGATTCAAGTCTACCATGAAATGGTCTGAAGTGTCCACATTGACACTTAAATTTCTGGGCATTATCATATCAGATGACCTGTCTTGAGCCCAGCACATAGATGCAACCACAAGGAAGGCGCGCCAGTGTCTCTACTTACTTAGAAGGTTAAGGAGGTTTGGCATGTCACCGAACATTCTAACAAACTTCTGCAGATGTACTGTTGAAACTATCCTGACTGGCTGCATCATGGTCTGGTACGGCAATTCGAATGCACAGGAGTGTAAGAAGCTGCAGAGAGTAGTGGACTCAGCCCAATACATCACGGGCACATCCCTCCCCCCCATTGGAAGTATCGACAGGAAGTGCTGCCTCAAGAAGGCAACATCTATCATCAAATATCCCCACCATCCGGGCCATGCCACCTTCTCACAGCTACCATTGGGCAGGGAGTACAAACGCCTTAGGTCCCACATCACCAGGTTCAAGAACAGCTACAGTTCTTGAACCAACCCACACAACCCTAATCACTACCTCAGTATTGCAACATTATGACCACTTTGCATTACAGTGGACTTTATTTTTTTGTTCTAATTGTGTTTCTTTTATTATTTTGTATAATTTATGTATGAATGTTGTGTTTCTGATGCTATGTGCCTGTGATGCTGCTGCAAGTGTTTCATTGCACCTGTGTGCACATGGACTTGTGCTTATGACAATAAACTCAGCTTTGACTTTGACTTTGACTTTGACTAAGCAATTGGATTGAGATTCATACCAGCAGAGTGGAGAAATATGTGAGGATGAACTTGTTCCAGAACCAACCACCGAACTGCAGGCATGTCCGCAGAGAGAGAGTCAGGATGTCACACATTCTTCAGCACAAAAGACTTGAACACAGTTCAGAATGTTTATGTCTGAGGAAGCCAGTTAACGTTTGTGAAAGACTTTTATAGAGACAAAAACCAGAATAGTATATCTTAATGTAAGTGACTCACATTTGTGTGTGTGTGAATTTACAATCTTATTTATGATGTCATTAGATAAGTACACTTGGTTGTTGATGCCCATCTGTGATAAGTTCTGAAATTCCTGCTATCTGTTCAAGATAATTGTGGGCGGAATTCACCAGCTTTGCAATGGTAGCTTACAGATAGATCAATGGATATCACTGCTGTTTAACAATTGAACCTTTGTTCACTCACATCACTGAGTTTAAGTAAATAGCTCTCCTGACACATGCATACAGTAACACTTTGCTGTATTATGGGGAATCCCAAAATCCAGTTGAACTGCAGTGCTCCCCTGCCTCTCAAACTTTCAATAGAAAATTATATGTAATCATTACTCGGCATGTACATAGCAACAGAAACCTCCCTGAGGCAAACCTAGGATGGAAATATGTGGCTTAGATGTCGTGGGATGCATAAGGGTTGATAAATCCACAGGGCTGGATGAGATCTATCCCAGGTTGCTCTGGGAAGCAAAGGAGGGAATAGCTGGGGATCTCTGACAGAGATTTTGATACCTTCATTAGCCACAGGTGAGGTGCCAGAAGAATGAAGGAAAGCTAATGTTTAAGAAGCGCAGTGGAGATAACTACAGGCCAGTGAGCTTTATATCAATGGTTGGGAAATTATTGGAGAAAACCCTAAGGATAGAATTTAGGTACATTTTGAAAGTCAGGGGCTATCAGGGATAGTCAGCATAGCTTTGTGTGGTGAGGGGAATTCCTGACTCACTAATTTGATTGAGTTTTTTGAGGAAGTAATTAAGACTGATTGAGGCAGGGTGGTAGATATTATCTCTGTGGACTTTAGTAAGGCACTTGACAAGATCCCACACGACCGGTCCAGAAGTTTAAGGTACATTGGATCCAAAATTAGCTTGGTGATAGGAGGCAGAGGGTAGTACTGGAAGAATGCTGTGCTGATTGGAAGTCTGTGGCCAGTGGTGTACTACAGGGATCAGTGCTGGGACCATTGTTTGTAATATATATTAGTAACTTGGAATATCAATTTAGGAGGTGTGATTAGTAAGTTGGTGGTGTTGTGGATAACAAGGAAGGTTGACTGAAACAGGATATAGATTAGATAGAAAATTGAGTGAAGCATTGGTTGATGGAATTTAATCCCAACAAGTACGAGGAGGTACACTTTGAGAAGTTAAATAGGGTAGGACATATACAGTAAATGGTATGGTGCTAAGGAATGCTGATAACAGAGGGACCTAGGTGTTCAAGCCCATAGTTCCCTGAAAGTAGCAACATGGGTAAATAGGGTTGTAAAGTAGGCATATGGTATGCTTGCCTTCATAGGTCACGGCAGAGAATATAAAACTTGGGATGTTATGTTGTAACTTTAGAAAACACTGGTTAGACCGCACTTGGAGTATTGTGTGCAGTTCTGGGCACCACACCGTAGCAAGTTTGTGGTTGCACTGGAGAGAGTGCAGAAGAGATTCACCAAGATGTTGTCTGGATTGGATGACCTTAGTTACGGGGAGAGATTGGATAGGCCGGGCTTGTCCCTGGAGGTTGAGGGGTAATCTGATTATAATTTTATGAGAGGCATCGATAGGGTAGATAATTGGAATCTTGATCCCACGGTAGGGGTATCAAAGTCAAGAGGGCACGGGTTTAAGGTGAGAGGAAGAAGTTTTATTGGAGACTTTGGGAGAAAGTTTTTGACGTAGAGAGTGGCTTAAATCTGGAATGCGCTGCCAGAGGAGGTGGTGGTGTCAAACACAAACATTACATTTGAGAGACATTTGGATAGACAGCTAGAAAGGCAAGGCAAAGAAGCATACCATAAGACAAAGGAGCAAAAGTTGGCCATTTGGCCCATCGAGTCTGCTCCGCCATTCTATCATGAGCTGATCCATTCTCCCATTTAGCCCCACTCCCCCACCTTCTCACCA
>JARFYF010000067.1:8614884-8628835 GCA_030265395.1 Rhina ancylostomus
AACTTTAAAAGATTCAGCAAACTTGATCTTCCATGCACAAATTTATGCTGATTCCTCCTAATCATCTATCCAAATGCTGGTAAATCCTGTCCCACAGAATTCTCTCCAGTAACTTCCCCACCACTGATGTCAGGCTGACTGGCCTGTAGTTTCTTAGCTTCTCCTTGCTACCCTACTTAAACAACGGAGTGACATCAGCCACCTTCCAGTCTTTGGGAATTTCACCAGTGGCTAATGATTAAGCGATATCTCCAGAAGGGCCACTGCAATTTCTTCTCTATCCTCCCACGAAGTCTGAGGATGCACTTGATCAGGCCCTGGGGATTTATCCACCTTAATGTGCTGTAAGGCTGAAAATACCTCCTCCCTGGTAATATGAATGTTCTCCAAAACATCTCCACTAGTTTCCCTTATCTCTAGAGCAACCATGATTTTCTCCTTAGCAAACATCCGAGGAGAAATATTTGTTAAAAATCCCACCCATCTCCTGTGGCTCGAGACATATGCAGCCCTGCTGATCTCTAAGGGGACCTGCCCTCTCCCTGGCCACCTTTTTACTCTTAATATGGCTGTGGAACCTCTTGGAATTTTCCTTAACCTTACCTTCTAGATCTATCCCATACCCTCTCTTTGCCCTCCTGATTTCCTTCTTGTGTATACTTAATCTTTTTATAATCATCTAGGGATTCACTCATCCCTGGCCTCCTAAACGCAATGTATGCTTCCTTTATTTTCTTGACCAGAGTCTCAGGGATCTCTCGTCGCCAGGGTTCCCTAAACTTGCCAGGTTTACCCTTTACCCAAACAGGAACATGCTGCCCCTGGCCTCTTTGATATCTCACTCTTCAAAGCCTCCAACTTGCCATTCATTCCTTTCCCTTCAAACAGGCTCACCCAATCGACCGCTGTTAAATCCTGCCTAATTCCCCCAAAATTAGCCCTGCTCCAGTTGGGGACCCTAACCTGTCCTATACTTTTCCATCACTATCTTAAAACTAATAGAATTATGGTCACCAGAGCCAAAGTTCTCCCTAACTCCTACTTTGCTTGAATCACCTGAAGGGATGGAATTTGAACTCTTGTTTCCAGGCCTCTGCTCAATTCCAGTATCAACTGTTATGTAACCAAGCCAAAGGGAGTGAACAGTCCACTCCAGGGAAGGAGGAGGGCCTGTTTTGCTGCATTATTAGTCAGAACAGTCTAGATGGCCCCAAAGGCCTGTTTCCATGCTGTAGGTCTCTCACTCTAAATTGAGAAATAGTTTTAGACCAATGAGAACCTTCATACCATTGTTAATCTCATCTATTATTGCATAAAGGTCAGGCATAACTGTTTTAATTTGCATCAGCAACATTCACTAATGATTTACAGTGACAAAGAAGTTCTAATAAATCTGCAGGGTCATTAGAAAAGTTTAAACTTTCCTTCTCATCATGCTGACAATAATTAGATTTGACTTTAAGGTGTAAAGGTCTTCAGATTCATAATTCAATTATCTCCCACTGTCCCCACCTCTAGGTCCCTTCCGCCGCGTTGAAGGTCACAAAGTCACAGAGCCAGACAGCACACAAACAGGCTATTCAGCCCACCATGTCAATGCCACCTACGGTACCTATCTCCATTGATCCCATTCATTTACATGTATCTGGTGAGGTGGTAAATGTCTCCCTCCCCCCCCCAACACCTCCCCATACAGCAGCAATTGCATTAGGCTGCTTGTTTTAAAAATGTGGTAACTGGCAGAAGTAGAGAGAGGAAGCGAGAGAGAGGGAGAGGGACAGTAACATGGAAAGTGGGGGATAGGAGAGAAAAAGAAAGACATGTTTCTATTGCAACATGCAGGACATTCCAATGAACGTTTTTTGTAAGTGTTGCCCATATAGTAACACAGGAAATGCAGCAGCCAAATGGGGCACAGCAAGAGCCCAGAAACATCAATGTGATAAGCTGATGATCTGTTTTAGTTTTGCTGAGTGATCCAGGGCACGGCAGAATTCCCCAGCTCATCTTCATAATGGGATCTGTCACATCCACCTGGCAGGGCAGACAGTTCAACTTATCCGAGAGACAGCATTGCTGAACTAGAAGTATCAGAATGGATTTTGTGCTCAGCTTTCTATGGGGAACTTAAGCTAACAGACCCCTGTGGAATCATTCAAAGTATCGCCACTGAGCCAGGCCCACTGGATGATTAGAATTAGCTGAGAGGTGGGCAGAGGACTTGTTTGCCAACTCCACTCATTTGATGAATTCAGATTCTGGTATGGTTGGCCAGAATTGGATGAAGGGAAATGGTAAACAGGAGAATAGGCCTGTTTGAGAGTGACCCGTGCCTCTCACCAAGTTTTCTCAATACAGCTACATCACTGTCACTGCTTGACAACCTGGAAAATTCCCCTCTGTGCTGTGTGCACAAAAGGCAGGTTGAATCCTAGCTGGCTACCAGCCGATTCCTCAGCCTCTCATCCTGCATCATTCCCTCATCCCAATGTAGGGATCCTGACAGAAGGTTGGAAAGGTGAGCTAAAATTCACTCTGAACTGGCTGGAGCACTTTCAACTTAAAATTAGACTAGTCAATAAACTAGTAATGATTTGTGAGTAAGTAGTTAAACTGAAGAGGTTAAGGAGTCGTGATATTATAATAAGTGATGGTTTGTAATAATAACTTGTGCAAAGAAATACATGAAGGGAAGTCATTTTTGATATGAGATCAAGGATCATTATAGTATCTTCTTATTCATGATATTTCTTCCTTCAATAACAGGAAGTCATTTGCAGTCAAACTTCCTCAGGTAAGTTCCACAATTCTATTTAGATTCTGTGATCATTTCTATTGGACTGTGCTGCTGAATTAAAAACAGCAGTTATAGGAAAGGGAAACAGAGTCAACATTTCAGACAGATGACATTTCATCAGAACTGACAAATCGTAGAAATTAAATGTGCCTTAAGTTGTAGAGAATGGGGAGGGGTGGAGAGAGCGAGAGAAATGTTTGTGAAGATGTGATATATTAGTTGGCTGCTGTAAACTTAAATTAGGCTAATGGCAACATGAATCAAAGGGGAATTGATAGTTGTATGTGAGAGAGGATAAATTGTTGAGTACAGGGAAATAAAGAGAGGGAAATCTAATTAGTGTGACGCTATTGCTCACCTGGATGCCAGTAAATGACCCGATGGGTTGAATGAGCTCCTGTGTCATCCAAAGATATATTAAAATAGAATGTTAGCGTGTCCCGTGCAGAGCTCAGTTATGAAAGAATCTAGAAAGCTGAAATTTTTCAAGTTAGGTTTAGCATAAGGATGTGGACTACACTCTTAATATTTCTCAGACCCCCATAGGAGGCCCTCCATTAGCACAAAGGGGGACTCATTTTAATTTTCCCCTTTGAACATTGATGAGATTTTCTCAGATTTTCTCCAGATCTTTCTAATGTACTAGAAGTGGACCTGACCTACATATTTCTGGTGTACTTGAACCACAAAGAGAAACCAAAAAGTTATACACTGAGTTTCTGTGGGAGACCAGCTATGACTTAAACCAGTTAGACAAATGTAACTAAGAAAAGGAACCAAGTTCAGTGAGATACGAAAGAAATGCCTTGGGTATTTAGGTTAGATACAAAAAAAATTACAGAGGCTGTTGGATGTTTCAGGTGGAATGGGAAAAACTTTTCTTATTAATCGTTTTTTTGCTGAAGTTCAAAGACAAATCATGATTGTCCTGGCATTGGTTCAACACTTTTTACAGGGGCGAGAAACTGCACACTCTGCTTTTAAACTCCCTTTAAATTTGACAAATATGGAGGCCCCAACATGTGTCATTGGTCAGGGAACTGCAAAGAGAAAAATTCTAAAAGATTGTAAACTTATTGCCTGGGATGAATGCCCAATGGCTCACATAGCAGCACCGAAGCATTAGATTGGACATCGGTACCTCTCATACACAATAATAAATTAATGGAAGGTGTTACTTCAGTGCTAGCTGGAGATTTTTATCAAATGCTACCAGTAATTCCACAAAGCACTAGAAAACCTGTATTAAAGCATCAATTATTTGGGAAAATGTTAAACGATTACACATTAAAACCAATATACGAGCCGATTTGACAGTTGATTTATTAAGATAGAGTTTGCTTTGAATTTACTAAAATTAGGAAATGGGGAAACTTAAAGGTGAAGACTCAACAAAAATGATTTGATGGGATTTTTACATTGCTCGATGATCTAATGCAAGCTGTTTTCCCAAATGTCATTCAACACTATTTGAATTACCAATGGTTGGGAGAAAGAGAAATTTTCACATTAAAAAAAGACACAGTGCAGGTAATGAATAAAGGACTTCTTTCAAAGCGTCCAGAACAACCTATAGAATATAAATCTATTGACAGTGTGAAGACATAGATGAGGTGGTACATTTTCCTTTTGAATTTTTAAACTGTCTGTCACCAGCTGATATACGTCACATAATGTTGAACCAAAAGGACCTCCAATTATACTCCTCAGAAATTTGGATCCACTTAAACAGTGCAAGATTATCATTTCAAAAATAACTACCACATGAAATTGAGGCTACAGTAATGACTGATAATGCTGCTGGAGGAAATGTCTTTGTCTCACAGATACCAATTATCCCATTTGATCTACCTCTTCAATTCAAGCTCAGCTTCTTTCTTGTTAAGATATAACAGTAGTGGTGCCAGCTATATTAAATAAAAACAGAGAAAGCTAGAAACAGTCAGCAGGACAAGCTGCATCTGTGCAGAGAAAAAGAGAGTCAACATTTCAGATCAATGATCTATCATCAGATCTACCCAGTTCTGATACAGACTAGAAGGGTTTGTTATCTCAAGTTATTGAATTCAGTGTTAAGTCCCAAGGATTACACTTTGCCAAGTCAAGATGAAATGCTGTTCCTGGTACTGCATTGGATTTTGTTGGAACAGTTTTAGAGGCTAAAGACAGAGAGGTCAGCGTGGGAGTTAGATGAAGGACTAACGTGATGGGCAACGGGAAGCTCAGAATTCCCACTGCAAACTGAACGGAAATGTGCTGTAAAGCAGTCTCCAAGCCTATATTTGGTTATTCAAATGTAAAGAAGACCATATCACGACCACATAGAAAGAGGAAAGGGAAGAAATAAAAGAGTTGTGATTACTACAGTTGCAAGGCAAGATGCCACAAGAAGTGATGTGGTGTTAGTCATATTGAACCAGAGTTTTGTAAGGGAATGGTCCCTCTGGAATGTTGAAAGGTGGGGAGCGGACAATTTTTACATCGAGGGGAAAGAATGAGTCCAAGGTTGGTATTTTAAGATTAAGTGCATTCAAACAGCTAGCTATAATGATCTGCCACATTAAGTGAAGTGATCAGTCAATTGAGATGCAGTGGGAGACATTTGAGGGGATCCTTCAGAATACACACAATACAGGTTCCAATGAAAAAGGAAGATTCCGAGATGGGGATCCTTCATCTCCAGAAAACTAAAAAAGTTAAAGATGGTGCAAGAAACAAACTGCTGGAGGACATCAGTGAGCTGAGCAGCATCTGTGGGAAGAAAGGAATTATCAGTTTATTGGGTTGAAACCCAAATAAATTTGTTATAAATTGGCAATTAAAACAAGTCATGAGGACAGCATCTTAGTATAACCCTTCCTTATCACCAAATCCCGAGGCCCAGAAGAAAAAGGTGTCAAGGTCATTTTGTTCTGCCTACTCCTGACCAGCAAATCACTATATTTGTTCTTGTAGGTGTCCTGTAACTCAGACTCCCGTGGGAAGCAGGTTAAGAGAATATAAGAGTCCTTACCCCTGAAGGCTCCACCTCATGATTTTTAAAAAATTTTATTTACAGTGTGGTAACAGGCCCTTCCGGCCCAACGAGTCCACACCGCCCATTTTGAGCCCCAAATTAACCTACCCGTATGTCTTTGGAATGTGGGAGGAAACCGGAGCTCCCAGAGGAAACCCACGCAGACATGGGAGAAAGTATAAACTCCTTACAGGCCGCAGCGGGAATCGAACCTGGGTCGCTGGTGATAGCGTTGTGCTAACCACTACGCTACCGTGCCGTCCCTTAATGTTATCAGGTGACGGCAGAACGGGGGCCAAAGATATTTGAGTTATCTGCCATTGGCTCAATGATCTTCAGGCATGGTTGCCTTGCAGAAATGTTGATTGGCACTAAGAAAAGCCTTTGAACAGGTGGATGTCTACTCCTTTTGGGTTAGGTTCCATCAAGACTCCAAAAGTAGAGATGAGGGTCTGTAAAAGAAAGGCCAAGAGAACTCCGTAGTGTCTTTCAGGGCATCCAAATCTCTTTACAGCTAATGAAGTTCTTTTGAAGCGTATTCACTGTTGTAATGCTAGAGACCCCATTGGCCAGTTTGTGCTCAGATAGCAGCAACAAACGACAGTGTGATAATAAGCAGATGATTTGTTTCAGTTGTATTGGTTGAGCAATAAACATTGGCTCAGGATACCAGAAAGCTCCCCTGCACTTCTTTGAATGTAGTGCTATTGAATCTTTCAAATACGCCTGAGGGAGAGGAATATTTAATACCAGAAAGCACAGCACTTCCTTAATACTGGACAGATAATGTCAGCTAGAGTTTTGGACTCCTGTCTTCCGAGTGGGGAATTAAACCCAGAAGAATATTGGGCTGCATAAACAGAAAGAGGATGAGAGAGAAGTAGATGCAAGCAATGTATAGATCAAAGCAGCCTTCATATTCTTGTTCAGCTTATCAAACCTTGCACCATGCCACAATGAAGCTCACACCTCACGGTTAGCATGTCTTGCACCATGCCACAATGCAGCTCACACCTCACGGTTAGCATGTCTTGCATCAGGCCACAATGCAGCTCACACCTTACGGTTAGCATGTCTTGCATCAGGCCACAATGAGCACTATACCCACACTAGATCCCACATCCCTCAGTAGGAACCATACGAGGATCAAATTGTACTCCACACTACATCCTATACGTCACTCTGGAATGCACTGCAGACTATACCCAATATCTCATAGAATATCATTTGTTCACTGTGAAATAAACCAGGTAAATATTGCAGAAGCAGAAATGCTCAAGAGGACACAATTGGACACAGCATACTCAGTTATTTCTTGTACAATTAGAAATGGGGCATTTCAGCTGTACTACCGAACACAAATGTCAGATA
The DNA here is from genome assembly GCA_030265395.1 of Rhina ancylostomus. Classification (NCBI taxonomy): domain Eukaryota; kingdom Metazoa; phylum Chordata; class Chondrichthyes; order Rhinopristiformes; family Rhinidae; genus Rhina; species Rhina ancylostomus. The sequence continues at coordinate 8,622,069 of JARFYF010000067.1, forward strand.
ATGGTATACAAAATTGTGATGGGCATAGAATGGGTAGATATTACGAAGCTTTTCCCTGTAGCAAAGGTGCCTAAAACAAACTGTATATTTAGGGTAAGAGGTTTAGAGGGGATCTGAGGAAAATATTTTTACCCAGAAGATGGTTGGAATCTTCTGATGGAAGATTCTGATGGTTGGAATCTACATGAAGGAAGGTACTCTCATAACAGTTAAATATCTACATGAGCACTTGAATTACCAGCACACAGATAGCTATGACCCAAGTGCTGGTAAATGGGATTGGCAGAAATAGGCACTTGATGATTGGCATGGACATGATGGCTGAAGGACTTGTTTCTGTGATATATGACTCTGTATAATACTCAGACTGCCATTGCAGTTCCAGAAATATTATCTAACTGTGACATACTTAAAAAAAACTTAACTGCAATGAGACAAAACTGATCACCCGTAGCTCAGCTGCTTGATCATGCCAACGTTGAGGTTTCCTCTCTGCTAGGTGATCTACGATGACATCCCTTGTAATCTCTGTGAAGCAACAGCTCTACTATCTATCCCACTCGGACGTAGGCCTTCGAGCTTTTTGCAGCATAACTAAGGCTGATCCTTTGCCTCTAGTTCACTTTTCCATCTTATCCCTTCCTAATTTCCCCACAGTCTAAAAGCCTCCCAATCTCAGCCTTGATTATATTTACTGACTGAGAATACTCAGCTTTCTAGGGTAAAAGTTTTCAATGATTTACGAGCCTCTGAGTGAGGAAATATCGCTTCATCTCCGTCCTCAATGGGCAGCTCCTGAAAGATGCCCTCTGGTTCAAGACCCTCCAGCTTGAGGTGCAGTAGCAGAGTTGTGTCCTTGCAGCTGCATCAACTCAAGTTCAATCCTAACCTCTTCTGCAGTTCATGTGGAGTTTGCACATTCACCCTGTAATCTTGTGAGCTTTCTCCAAAGAGGATGGTATCCGAGAGAGTGTGGAAAATAACAATTGGCATTAGCATAAATGGGAGCCTTCAGGGACGAAATGGACGTTGTTGGCGAAGGAACATATTTCGGTGTTGCATGGTTCCAGGGAAACAACCAAGAATTGACCTTCTCAAGTCCTCACTGAACCTTTGTGGGTACCTTAAGTTTATATTTCTTTGTGACTTGGAAAGAGCTATATGGCCCATTGGGTCAATGTTGTCTCTAAATGCAAGCCCATGAATCCCAATCCCTAACATTCTTCCCCGTAACCTATTCTCTCTGACATGCCCCTGATTTTCCTATCACCCACCAATACTAGGGGTAATATACAGTTACCAATTAACTTAAAAACCAACATGTCTCAAGGACATGGGAGGAAACCGGAGCCCTCGGGATGAACCCATGCGGTCACAGATACAACATGCAAACTCTACACAGACAGCACAGGAGGTCAGGTTGGAACCCCCACCTCTGGAGCTGTCTCAGTGGATCACCTTCATTCTCTTAAACTCCCATGAAAATAGATCCAGCCTACTGAATACCTCCTCAAACAACAACACAATCATCCCTTAAACAAACTGAGCTGCATTGCTTTCAAGACAATTAAATCCTCCACTGGATATCGAGACCATAATTGTCCAGATTTCTCCAGATGTGGTCTCACCCAAGCCATGTACAGTTGAAGTAAGACTTCAATACTATTAAACTCACTTCTGGTGGTATTGAGGGAAAACTTCATGCCTGAACTTTGAGCATTGCCTAATCTGCCTCTGACTGGGATGTTTAACTTACGTACACTCAAGGCAATGGGTGGAGAGTTATTCCGAGTTTCCTTTGACTGTTGCCTACAGCATTCCCTCGATACTACAGTGAACAATAGCCTTGGAACCATGTCATAAGTGTCACTCTGTTTTTAAACATGCATATATCTCTATTGAGAGTTTGTATTCTGATAGAAATCACTTCCATCTGAGACCTGGGACCGAGCCAAGTATGATAACAATTTATTTCCTCCACACAATGAAGATAAGAAATATTGAACGCCTTGAGCCAGACTCAGCCCTTGAGGCACTCAGGGTGGATGATTACTCAGGCTGATTAATAATTCCATAAAGCTTTTCGTCAACCTTATATCTGATTTTTTTGATGGTGAGGTCACTGCTAATCCACACTCAGCAGACAAATAGCACACACCTTGAGATAGACACACAGCCCAAAAGCACTCAGGATGGAGAAAAGCACTCAGATGCTCTCACGCTAATTAACCCTCATTTGGCCCTTCTCTTAACAGATCCATCTCCAGTCACTGAATTGCCTACAGTAAACAGGACAACAAATTTGTTAAGATTTGAATGGATAGTGCCAAATGATACAAGAACCTCTGACTATATCTACCAAGCTACTGTATACGCAAGTCCAGGCACAACAGCACAATACACGTTGTCGGAACCATCAGTCACTCCTGAGCACACATTGACCACTCCGGAGGAGGTGATCACAAGTAAGTAGCTCCTTAAGAGATAGTAATTGTCCCAATGCCTCAGTGAATTACACGTTAGATGCTTGAACCAAATGGTACTGGCATAATCCTGACCATCTGTTCATGCTTACCAGGCAGTGGTTTGAAAGTTCTGAATAAAAATAACATTTTGCCCCCAAATTTCTGCATGAACAGTGAACATAAATGGACAACATTTCAGTGCCAGACTCCAACTGTTTCATATTAAAGAGGGCCTGAGCAGAATCTTTTAAGTGATGGATTAAATCACCAACCATTTTGCACTCTAGAAGCTCTGCATCTGATGATCTTGAAGTTAATTTGTTGACCAACCAGGATAATTGGCTCAGACAAATGCATTGACAATCAGACGGCAGACTGGCTGGGCACTTAGATTAGCTCGGGTCAGAAGAGAGGCACAGCATTCACAACATGTGTTGGGAGGATGGGGTTATTATTTACAAAGTCCTGCATATATCTCAGGTAATGCAGAAACTGGTTTTGCATTTCCTGCAACTGCAGTTTTCTTTAAATCAAGAGGAACTACTGGTGTGAAAAGAGATAAACAACTCTTGCTGGTCTGGGATTGAGCTGCACTGTGTGAAAATTATCACCAAGCTTTTCAGAATCAGAATCAGGTTTATTATCACTGACATATGTCATGAAATTTGTTGTTTTGCAGCACTAAAATTTACATAAAATTTACATTTAGACATAAAATTTACTACAAGTTAGCAAAAATAAACAAAATAGTGCAAAAGAGGAATAATGAGATAGGATTCATGGGTTCATGGACCATTCGGAAATCTGATGGCGGAGGGGAAGAAGCTGTTCCTGAAATGTTGAAGGGTCATCAGGGTCTCCTTGATGGCAGTAATGAGAAGAAGGCATGTCCCGGATGGTTGTGGATGGTGCCTTCTTGAGGCATCGCCTCTTGAAGATGTTCTTGATGGCGGGGGATGGTTGTGCCTGTGATGGAGCTGGCTGAGTCTACAACCCTCTGCAGTCTCTTTCGATCCTGCACATTGGAGCATCCACACCAGGCGATGATGTAACCAGTCAGAATATTCTCCACTGTACATCTATAGAAATTTGCAACATACCAAATCTCCTCAAACTCCTAATGAAGTAGAGCTGCTGGTGTGTCTTCTTCATGATTGCATCAATGTGTTGGGCCAGGATAGATCCTCAGATGCTGATGCCCAAAAACTTGAAGCTGCTCACCCTTTCCACCGCTGACCCCTCAATGAGGTCTGGTGTATGTTCTCTGGACTTCCCCTTCCTGAAGTCCACAATCATTTCCTTGGTCTTGCTGAGGTGAGTGCGAGATTGTTGTTGTGACACCAGACAACCAGCTGATCTATCTCACTCCTGTACACCTCCTCGTCGTCATCTGAGATTCTGCCCACAACGGCAGTTCATCAGCAAATTTATAGATGCCGTTTGAACTGTGTCTAGCCACAAAGTCATGAGTATAGAGAGTAGAGCAGTGGGCTAAGGTTGCATCCTCGAGGTGCATCTGTGTTGATCGTCAGCGAGGAGGAGATGTTATTACCAATCTGCACTGACTGAGATCTCCCAATAAGGAAGTCAAGTATCCAGTCGCAGAGGCCCAGATTTTGAAGCTTGTTGATTAATACTGAGTGGATGATGGTGTTGAATGCCGAGCTGTAATCTATGAACAGCAGCCTGATGTAGGTATTGCTGTTGTCTAGGTACTCCAATGCTGAGTGAAGAGCCAGTGAGAAGTGAAGTTCAGAAGTGAAATTCATCAATTTGTGGGAACAAGTTGCAACACTCTTGCACAATGAGCAACAGAAATTAAAATAACCTTTTGAGAACCAAAGGAATTAAGAATATAGGGATAGGTGGGACAAGTCATAAAATGACCATAATCTCATTTAACATCCACTGATATTTTTAAAGTCTCCGTTATTAATAGGAACCTCTGATGATGCCGCAGTCTTTCAGTATACCCTTTCCCATGTGACAAACTCGGTGTATTTTTAATCAAGTTTCCTTAAGATTTTTTTGTCTGAAGGTGAGGTCACTGCTGACCTACACACAGCAGCCAAAGAATAGCACACACCTTAAAACAAATATACAACCCAAGAGCACCCAGGATGGAGGGTGTCTCACATTCATTAACACTCACTTGGCTTTTCTTTTGACAGATCCATCTCCAGTCACTGAACTTTCAGCAGTAAACAGGACAATGAATTCATTAACAATTGAATGGACAGTGCCAACTGATGCAAGAGCAGCTAACTATACCTATAAAATTACAGTCATTTCTGTTATTAGTGGTCACATGAGGACCAAGTACACAAGTCCAGGCAAGACAGCTTTCACAGTGACAGACCTGGATCCTGGGAATCAATACCAACTGTTGGTCCAATCAGTTACTCCTGAGCACTTACTGAGCACTCCTGAGGAGGTGACAAACACCACAAGTAAGTAACTCCTTAAAAGATAGTAAATGATCCCATGTCCAATACCTGAACCGGCCAGTGCTGGCATAATCCTGACTGTACATTCGTGTTTACCAGGCAACAGTTTGACAGTTTTGAATATAAATAGCATTTCACCCTCAAATTTCTGCATGAATCATAAATACAAATGTCTCATTTCAAAGCCAGACCCCTCATGTGCAATGGTTTCTGTTAAGGGGGTCTGAGCAGAATATTTTGAGGGATGGGCCAAATCACCAATCATCTCATTACTCTTAAAGCTCTGCACCTAATGATCCTGGAGTCACATTATTGACCAACCAGAATAATTGGCTGAGGCAAAGCAGATAGTGATCAGAGGGGAGATACGAGATGCTCTTCTTAGCTGTTGTAGAAACCAGAATTCATTCCTTCTATACTTGTCTTTTTTTAAAGATATTAAGAGGAACTAATGGGCTAAAAAATGGGAAAGAATTCCTGCTGATTGGGAAGTCTGGGACTTAGCTGCACAGTGTGAAAATTAGGGCCAAGCATTTCAGGAGCTAAATGGAGCAACATTTCTACACACAGGATGGTAACAACTTGCATCTCTTGCACAACTGGCCACTGAATCCAGAATTTCTGTTTACATACAAGTTTGAAAGATTGATACTGGGGAAGGGTTGGTAAATGGAATTAGATCATAGATTAACAATCATTTTTTTAACATCCAGTACTGTTTTCAAAGTCTGTGCTGTTAATAGGCACTTCCAACAGAGCAGCAGTCCCTCAATACAGCCTTTCCGATGTTTCAGACATTGTGATGTGTCTAAATGAGTTTATGTGTCTGTGAGTTCCAATAGAATGTCACAGCTGTTCTTGTCAGCAGAGTGATCACTGATAATCCAAACCAACAAAGAGTAGCCGACACCTCAAGCTGAAGTACTCAGGATGGAGGGTATCTCACACTAATTAACCCCCTCTCTCTCTCCTGTTCTCTTAAAAGATCCATCTCCGGTCACTGATCTGTCTGTGATCAACAGGACAACAGACTCGTTAGTATTAAAATGGACAGCGCCAACAGATACAAGAGCTTCTGTCTATACGTACAGAATTATAGTTACTAATGTCACTGGTGGTGACGGTGGACCTAGATAAACAAGTCCAGGCGAGACAGCATTCACTGTGACAGAACTGGTTCCTGGGGTACAATACAAGCTGACAGTGGAGTCAGTCACTCCTGAGAACACACTGAGTACCCCTGAGAATGCAACAAACACCACAAGTAAGTAACTGCTGAAGACACAGTAACTCTCAAGTGGCTCAGTCACTTCCAGTACTAGTGCTGAAACCAGCCAGGACTTGGTATCATCCACACTGGTGGCAAGACTCCTGGTGTCGGCCAAGCAGCGATTTGACAGTTCTGATGCCTGGAGACAGCATTTCATCTGCTATCTGTGCACTGTAAACGTCCCGAGCTTGCCACCGACACTCAGTTGGATCCCTGGAAAAGTTGGGTAAAAATATGCTGAAAGCTGCACTCTGCAATTGCACACAGAATCATGCACTGAAACAGCATCTGTACAGCTCACAACTGTTCGATCACTCCCGCATTGATCCCTGGCAAACATATTAGATCTTAATCAAAAACAAATTGCAGGCAAACTCAACAAGTTAATCAGCATCTGTGGAGGCAAAGGGATGGTCGACATTTCGGGTCGAGACCCTGCATCAAGACTAAGAATGTTTGGGGAAGATAGCTGAGAGGCAAGAGGAAGGGATGGGACAGGGACTGATAGGTGCTAGGTGAAGCCAGGTGAGGAGGGAGATGATGAGCAGGTGTTGCCAGGGAGTGGAGAGGGAGTGGTGGAGTAGG